>LGRN01000416.1:0-25255 GCA_001883825.1 Emergomyces pasteurianus Ep9510
AACAGCTCCATTCCTGGTCAAAATGTGCTTTAAGGGCGGACCGAAACAAATTGACTGTCGTGAAGTGTATGTTTCTTCCTGGCACGCCATATTTTCTTTTGAAAAAAAAAAAAAAAAAAAAAAGGTATGAATGATTAGGTTGGAGCGAGAACTAATAATAAAATCCTAGGCTCAAAGATATTGATCCCGTTGGCACAAAGAAAGATGCGTACTGTAAGTGGCTAATAGTATCCAAATGACACAAAGCACGAATCACATGGGCGATACGCGAAAGAAATAAAGAAACAATCTAACGTGAAGGCCCATGCATAACAAAATCCTTCAAAAACCAACAGGCACGATATCATCCAAAAATAGCGTTGGCCCTGTCTGCATCTTCAACGGAGCGGAATATAGCGTGAATGACAAGGACGAAGTGAAATTTGAAGCAAGTAGAGCTCGAACTGCAAACGCAGCTTCATCTGCAACTGCAACGTCCATTCTTTCACTTGCGACAGCGTCTAACTATGGCAGCAAGACCACTGTCGCCACCACGCCAACCCTGACGATTTCCCCGAGCACGACTGCATCGTCGGAGCTAAGTAGCAGAACAGATGATGGCGCGACTCGAACGAGTGATGCCTCCACGAGCAGCGCCGATTTTTCGTCAGGTGAGACCGTCCTGCGCTCCACGAAAGACGTCACGGTAACAATCCCCCCGCCAACCGCTTCAACGGAAGCGAATGCGCCCGTGAGTTCTGCCTCTGCGGCAAGAGGGTCTGTGATGGCCAATGGGGTGGTGGGGAGTTTGGTTGTGGCATTCCTTGTGGAAATATGTCTCTTGGTTCTGTTTGATGTGGATTAAATAGGCAAGCGGGAAGGGGGGTTCTGTGTCAATATTCACCATTTTCGTGGCAGATTATCGTGGTTATTCGGATATGGAAACCAAAATGGAGTTGGGAAAAATGATGGAAAAGCAGCAAAAAAGAGGTCAGATGGAAAGCTACTATATTTCAGATTGTTAAGCAATTTAGTCCATTTTTCAGTGGTTTTCAAGCTACCACATTTTGGTTTGAGTGTTTTTTTTGACTGAACAAACCTGTATCTGAATCATGAATATAAATTATCAATCGCTCAAGGCGTTAAGTTACTTGTTAAAGGCGTCTGTAGAAGAAGTGAAAGGTGACCACCAAAATCCCTAGTTCAGTTGTATCTTGGCGAACTTTTCCTAGATAAATCGGATCAACGATCCTCCTGGAATCTGACAACCGTCCCTTTTACCCATCCGTGGATAACCAGTAATTGGACGATTGCGCATGCTGTTATGCATGATCGCTAGCTACCAATAGTACTTCGCGTTTATTTGGCTAATCTTAAACGTTTGAAAAAAGCTGCCGTGATTTGTCCCGCGCAGAAACTCTCCTTGGAGCCCATGTCACAAACGTGAAATCATCAATACTAGAGTACTAATCATTAACGTGACGGCATCATAAGATGAAAAAAAAAAATAGTGTCACAGGGAAATGAACCGGTTACATACAAATTTAGCCAGTATCAGAGCCGCTCTCATCAACGCTAATACGCTGGACGACTCGAACCCATCTCCTCCGTCTCCATTCTCCTGTTCCACCAGCTCCAGCAGAGCCTTCTTCAAAGTCCCTTTTAACTATTTTACCCTTGCCGTTCCCCTTCCCCTTCCCCTTAGAATTCCCTTTAGGTCCATAACAGTCACCGTACGCCAAGTCATCATCATTGTCGTATGCATCCTCATCAGGAGGGTGGAAGGGTAAGTCCCAGACCCAGCCTCCGACTTCCTCGCTCGCCCCGCTGACGCTGGAACCCGGAACTTCAAATTCGACGCCCGTAATCATCCGTTCAATCACCCACTCACGACATTCAAGATCTAGTTGCCACTTCTTGCCCTTCCACTTCCATCCCCGTGGGGGTTTGACATCCTCGAAAAACCGTGTACCCCTTGGTCGATCGCCTGCGATACGGGATGGGGATAACGGGTCATAAGGTGTAGGAGTGAAAACGAATGACTCCCAATCTGAAGTTGCAGAGTATGGTGAGAGAGTTTTGTGCTGGAGTTCAAAAATTTCCACTTCTCGCTCCTCAGGGTATGTATCGACAGAAATCGCAGCGGCAGATTTCAGAAGTGTCACCAGTGCAGACGGTGACGAGGGGATCCGGATTCCGAAAACAGAGAAGAAAGCATCACCGGCCGTACCCTGGCCTTCGGCGGTTGCGTCTTTTATTTGTTGGCTGATATGTTGCATAAGCGCAGCAACGCTGGGATTGTTTCCGATAATAGCGGCGTTTCCACCGATAAGGCATAACGCACGCCATGGGATAAGATGAGCGGTTAAGAACAGAATAGCAGATAGAATCGTGAGCATGAGAAAAAGAGTAGAGGATAAGGTTTCGTTGGAAAAATTTGTAGCTGGGGACACAAGCGATACGGTGGCATCGTGGAGGTTGGCAAAATCTGCCATGCTATTCTGAAGGTCTCGCATGTTGCGGAAGAAATCCTTCGACGTTTCTGAAGCGGGTTTGATAGTTTGCGCTGGAGCGAGTGCAGGGCCCTCGTATGAATAATACGCAGTTGTGCTTGACGTAGAGGCAGAGGCAGGCGGAGGAGGGTGGCGAGCAAGAAACCCGGGAACCATGATGAAGAGTAAAAAGACGGCAAATGGGAGAATGATCAGCAAATATGGGTCTAGACAAATAAATGAATAGACAAAAAGGAAAGACAAGGTGTGGGTTGGAGTTTGCCAGCTCAGGACGTTAATCACACGGTCTTGGAATAGAAATACGATGCCGATTCTAAATCATCGTTAGCAAAATTAAAAAAAAAAAAAAAAGGGTACACCTCGTTAAATGAGTGTATACAAATGGCATCATACCTAGCGTTAAAACGCCGAAAATTGTTGCTCATTGTAGGAAGGCTGAAAGCAGGCCGGTCAATGTGTATAGTGGAAGATTTGTTTGCCATAGAATCAGACTCTTCCCCAGGGCCTTCCATCGGTATAACCTGCTGCCATAGTCTGGATTATGTCAGTCAGCTACAGTAGTAACCAGTTGCACAACAGTATATTAGGGTCTATACTTTTCTAACAGCCGTTCCTGTATCGAGAAGCCGGCAGTCCAGTCACCCTTTGCTTTGACATCGGATTTCACGTCCTTGAATTTTTGCTTGAGTCGTCGGGCAGAGAACCCGGATTTGACTGAATCAATGTCATTTTTCTTTCCAGCCCGACTAAGATCGCCCTCACTTGAGCGGTGTGAAATTGAAATGACTGGAACAGGGTCCCCACGGTTAACGAAGGCGTCTGCCGTAATATCATCCATGCTGATGCCAGGAAATCTGCGCTTCTGCTCAGGGCCGCATTTGGCTCGGAAGGTATGGCGACTGCTGAGTACACGCCGTGGTGTACCAATACAAATATGAGTCGTATATTGTTACTGGGGGTGGGCGGAATAAATTCTTGCTGTGAAATACGAAGAAGACGTAGACAACCGGGTCCATATGGCCTGGAGAACTTGATATCACGAGTGATAGCATAGTAGTACAGCACCACCTGCCAAGGTTCCAACCGCGGTTGATGCCAAGAATCAGCTGCCATCTCCGTCCCGTGGGTGGTAACCACCGCGTTCCCGAATATCAACCATTTCCCCAATTTCTCCCGTCTTTTTCTTCTTCAATATCGCGATACCTAACGGAGTACTCCGTATAATTTAATGGAATAATAATTGATGGCACGGTAGATCTGTGCGGGATCAAGTACAGAGGATATTGTCATATTGGCCAAAATAATTCGATGCTTATTGCATTTAACACTCTTGAAAATTGCGTTTCGCGGTCTAATAGTGGTATATATGATAATTTACAGAACGGGTTACATCCAACCCACAACAGCCAAAACATCAGGTCAAAAAAGAGTATTCAAACCCTTCTCATTCTTTCATCTATCCTAAATATCTCATCACCCCTTCAAAAGCCACCAACGCTACAGCATTCGCAGGGAATGCCCTCAAAAAGCATGGCAGGAATCCCCGCCAGTATCCTCTCCACCCGCTCTCTTTCGCGACAGTTACTGCCGCATCCCTCCATCGCGGAAATCTCCTTTCGCCATCCCCTAGCTTCCCTCCCAACGGATCCGTCATAATCCGTTGTTTCACGACATCAGATGGGTACGATGTCAGCCAAAAAACTTGTGCTGACAAGCCGCCCGCCCAGAAGTTAATCGCTGGTGTGGATAGTTGAGTATGCTGTCTCATAAGCCGGGAGAAAATGTCATATGTACCCCACCAGAAGAAGAAAAACGAGCGGAATAGCAAGGTGGCGCAAAGCCCGCGATAAAGGCCAGTGATGCCATGTGTACGAAGCTATGCAGGAAGCTAGAGGTTAGTGTGGAGGATCGGGCTTTTGATTTTTGTGTTAAATTTGGTAAAAATCAACAACAACAACAACAGCAATACTAAAGAACGTACAATCTTCTTTGTGCAGTCAATTGGACCACTATATAGCCGTTGTTTCTTATCCGCCGCATATTGAATTTGCAATCGTGCTTTCACATGCTCAACTGGAGCTGCTATAAAGCTCACCGTTGAACCCGCCATGATGCCAGCGATGCCGTGGCCAAAGCTAGGCAGTCGATCTGGGGCCTTATTTGAAGCAAAAGGTAGAATTCGTCGTAGTTCTTGGTTCGCAAAGACATGTTCAAATAAGAGACGCCGATAGAGCGTCAATGACCCGAGCATGCTATATCAAAACTTAGAAGAGAACTCTCCCAAAAGCGTAAACCACTATATTTCAGGACGCAAATTTGAAGGACTAACACTGAATCCATAACCATCCATCCCATCAAGGGTGGTGATGCGCCTTTATACAAGGCCCTGACCCCTTCATGCCGGACAGTCTGAAGCAGACAATCTAAGGGCCCACTGAAACGTGTAGCTTTCGTTGTTTGAAGACGAACCTTGATGGTGTCGAATCTGTTCGCCAATTGTCAGTCATAAGGCCTCAACCGATGAGTATTTAATGATAACTCCTAGGGGGGGCCAAAATGGCAATCCAAACTTGGGTGGGAATTATATAACATACGGGTGTCCCACTATAGTACATTATCAAATGTAACAAAATAGTGTAAGTAGTTCTCGTTAGTTATCAGCCATTACCCAGGATTGTGAATTTAATACCAACAGCAAAAAAATTGGTTATGACCAGGACAAGGCTTATCATATCGGTAACTCCCTATAAATACCCTAGCAGGATATTTTGACTTCTCACAGAAACGCAAAGTGTAGTACGGTTGCAGGGATAAGAACAAGAAAAGGGGCAAATAACCTACCACTCAACTTCGCAACGCCAGAAAAGACGCCCGCCACAAATCCTTTATAATCCTTTGTTTTCCCTTTCGACTGGGCAACGCCTGGCTTTCCTCCAATACTCTTTCCTTCCTGATTTCTCAAATCCGCGGCTCCCATTTCCCTCAATTTTAAGCTGAATTCCCGGGTCCACCTGCTGCTCCAGAACGATGATTGCAGATGTATTTTCTTCGAAACATCGATGTACAAAAATAATATGGTTCTCTTTGAAACAATACAGAAAACCCTCTTTTATCGTGTGCTTGTACTGTGGTACTTAGGCGTTGTCGACGTTTGCAAACTGGTGAAACGAAACTTCCATCCGTTCACAATGAGAGATTCTAAACTTTCAATTTGTCTGGCTGTCTCGTTAACCGCGAAACAATTGCTTCCAAGCCTCTCTTTTCCTCGAAAAAGAAATATCACCGGCATTTATTATTTATCCCCGACACCACAGCTGAGTGAGATCCAGGATACTAAGACGGAGTACGGAGTACAGCCGTGAATAATGTCCGTCTGAGTCGTGATCGTCCTTTGCCGTCAGCTGTACGGAGTATTTTTGTTATTCCGAAAACCGGAGCGCGCGGTCATGTGATCGGATAACCAACTCCCGTAGCTTCAACAATACTCCGTAGTAACACCAACAAACAATGGGCGAGGGAATCTTATCTCTTTGGTGATTCAAGAAGCAATGGGCGATTGCTCACTTCTCCAACAGTTGATGTACAGCATCACACTATGTACCCCAAATCCACGTCCCCTCCCCTTTAACGCGCGAAAGTACCCCCTTAGCATGGATACTTAACTACGGAGTACACTACTAGTACTGCTTATTTACACAGTTGAACGCAGTCAAGGCAGGAAAATTTGCCCTGAGCTGGGATTAGATTACTTTACCCCAACTTCTGCTTACTGAATTGGCCGGCCCTGCAAATAGCAGAGTTTTCTCCGCTTTGCAATCGCACCGGAACGACCTCTGGCACCGCAAGCAACCAAAATTGGTTGGCTCCTTGAATAAAAATAAGGAGTTTGTTGTAGACACTTTTCACGTCGCGGGCTGGTGTGATAAATTGCTGCTACTCTCGAATTTCGTGGAAGCAACGAAGCTTGGATCAGAAAATTGAATCACCAGAAATCATGCCAATTTCATGTTACAGTAACTAACTAAGCTCTTCAAAAGACAAAAAGATTGCTACAACTTTACCATTTGAGTCCTTCTGCGGCCATCAACCTCATCACCCTCCACTCCCCAGTGCGCCATCTAAGTTATTTGGTCGTTACACATTCCGTAGTTGTGCGATAAAAAAGCAAATAAATAAAGTGGTGGCACAAGTGCAATTATTTTTATATACGTTGTACAGAACACACCCAAGTGGACATGACGTTTGAATAACTAAAATCTTCGACGAATACCATCTCCAGTCTAAAAATAAAAACCAACCCTTCAGCCTCGCTCAATTTTCAAAGTACTCCGTATGAGCTCGACAAAAAAAAAAAAAAAAAAAAGGAGGTGAAAAAAATAATTACTTCGTAAACATAAGATACATAAAAAAAAATACAAAACTACCCAACAGAAAAAAACCCTTGAGGCACCAATCATACAAATCCCTTCAGCCTCTGTGGTGTAGTTGGTTATCACGTGAGTCTCATATTCATGTCCTATTTCATATATGATAGGTAGCAAAAACTACTTAGCGATCTCAAGGTCGCCAGTTCGATCCTGGCCGGGGGCAAAAAGGGTCGTCTTACCTTCTTTCAAGATAGGTTTTTTTTTGCCCAATTTTTTTTTTTTTTTTTTTTTTTTTTTGGTGGCACCACTACGTAGTTGGGTTGAAGTGGGGGTTTTTTTGCAGGTTCATGCTATGAAAAGGCCGAGGGGCGTGCCATGGGTAGTCTGCGGAACAACCAGTAAAGTCGAACCAACCAACAGCCAGCCCTTCCTTCTGGTCGTCCAAAGGTCCAAGGACAATAAAAAGTCGCTCCTTGCAGTTGTGTCTAGTTTGTGGCTGCCACGACTCTGTACTACAGTACTAGTCACCAAGACTTGTTGTGACAGGAAGTTTGTCAAGAAAAAAAATAACAAGTAAAATAAATAATACTGCGTAAATACGGAATAAATTGAAAAAAAAAAAAAAAAAAAAAAAAAATGTTGGATAAATAAATGTAATTCTTAATTAAAGGAGTTGGGTGTGGAGAACAGAGTTCAAGCCCAGGTTGGGATGGTGGGTTGTTATTGTTGGCCCGTGGGTTATGGAAACCTTGGAGGGGACGGCGGACGACATTCGGAAATTGATACCCCGTAAATTGTAATGGCGCTGCCCTTTAATTTTTATGACGATGGGGGAAAAATATGATTATACGCAATTAAATTTTACAATTTAGTTGGAAGGAATGAATAGAATCGGATGAAATTTGTCAATTCATATATTTGTTGTGGCATGAGTAAGTTAAACAACTTGAAACTAGGCATGGCAAATATCAAATATATCCGCGGCGATATCTTCATAATATCGAGGAAACAGAAACAGGAAAAAGTAAAATAAAAAGTAAAATAAAATAACATCAAAAATAAGGCTAGGATAAAACGCCAGAGGGTATATACAGACACATGCAGACAATGCAGTTTATATAAATGGGAGGGGAAAACAACAAATAACGACAAGGAAAGAAACAGCTACTACAGGGAGTTTGATACAAATATATGTCAGCCGGGGGGGGGAAGGATTCCATTTCACTGAGATCAGGGAGTTGAAAGGAGGAGACAGGGAAATGGGCAGGGTCCATGAGAAAATTGCCTCACACTCCCCTATGCCAGCAACCAGGGGGCCATTGACTCCCGGAGGAGTAAATGATGAATAACAGAACAAGAAACCAAAAAAAAAACAAAAAGAATGGGAAACATTCTGGGCGCGCGAAGGCGGCCGTAGTCAAGTGCTTGAGAAATATGTAAAGCAAGAACAGGGGGAAAAACGGAATAAAGACGCTATGGTATATATAGGCCGCATTAACAAAAAGAGTAAATAACGAATGCCATGCTCCTTGTCTCCATGCTTTTATATCTTTTTCGCTCTCGGTTTCTATTATGCCTGATGCTATCCGGTTGTTGTTGTCACTTACTGACAACCCCCCTTTTTTTTTGCCAGATAAATAAAACATGGCGTAAAAGGCGTTTTTGGTGGGTAATCAATCGCATGCCGCTCACATATAAAATATCAAACGAGAAAAACAGCAGCAAAGACACGAGAAATCCTGAGGTGAAGGAGAGAGGTGAAACGGCTATAGGTATACTGGTACGGGGCGATTGGACTGGTATGTATGCGTCATTCATTTTTCGGTTCGTTGATTTGGTATGCAAGAGCGAACTCAACGGCCGTAGAGGGTGTTTAGTTTGCCATGATGTAAGAGCAAACTGGGGCCGATGGAAGAAAGAAATATACGTCGTCGTGGAGGCAAAATAGAGTCGGAAGATAAAGAGGACAAAAAAAAAACAAAGAAACAAAGAAAGAAAAGGGTGAGGGGAGATAATTTTTCTTTATCGGCCCTTACCCTCCTTTCTCGACGAGCCTTTCGTCGCTAGCCTTTCTGCTTCCCGCTGTATGAGCTTTTCAACCAGCTCTCGCGGTGACACGGACCCGCTATGACTCCTCGTGCTGGAATCCGGCGGCGGCGAGCTGGAAGCTCCAGCGACGAAATATCCACCTTCATCCTCTTCCAGTGCCAAGGGGGTGACGGGCCCCGGGCTTCCCAGCGGATCGAGCCGTGGTTTCGAAGGTTTTGTGCTGCCACCGGCTGATGAGGAGCCTCGTGGTGTAAGCGTCACTCCTGCGACGAGGTCGCGATACTGGCGCAGGGCATCCCTTGAGCCGGAGGGTATTCGGTATGGCTGTGCGGGTCGTTGTTGGAGCGGGGAGGGCGGTTGGTTGTGAGGGGTGTTTGAAGCGGATTGATAGACGGCTGGGTGAAAGCGTGGGAGGTTGCCCAGCTGGATGGAGTGGTTTGGCTTGGGAGACATGCGGTTTCTGTTACGGGAGGGTGGAGGTGAATTGGGTCGAAGAGAGGGAGACATGGTTGGGAGCGCGGGCAGCGAGTGCATGTATTTGGTTGAGCGGTCACTTATCATGACGCCTCCGATCGATGGGAGGCAGCAGCTTTTTGCGTAAAGGAGGAGGGTGGCAGCGCTGAATTTATATAGTGGTATGGACTTTGAGGAGTGGTGTGCGCGCCTTTGATGGCTTGCGGAGCCTTGCGTGAGGCTAAGATGAAAAGTGAGACAAGCTGGTGATTGATATGTTCAATAAGGCCGATTGGCAGATGACTTATGGGTGTGTATTAAGCGTCGAGTCGTTGAGTGTCGAGTACGGTGGGCTGAATTGTTGAGAGAACGAGAAGAAGACGATAAGGACAAGAGTGTATCGCAGGCAGGAAGTACAGTGAGCGGACAAAATAAAACAGCAAATATTCCTGTGGATATAGTAGTGGCCTGAGGAAACGGAATGCAGGAAAGAAGACGAGCACCTTATATATCCTAACTAAATATATAGGACTTGCGGACGGAAGAGGGGCAGTCCCGGCGGCAAAAGACAATTTAGTGAACTAAATGAACTAAATAAGCACAGTAGACAAACGGATCTGTGGGGTTGTTGGCCAACGAGGATAAAACACACAAATGATTATAAGAACGAATCATATCCATTTCTGATCCTGGCAAATGCCACCTCGGATACAGCTATTATTTCTTACTCTTAGGGGAATTGCGCGCGGTTAAGGCGTTCTCTGGTGTCAGGAGTACGATGGAAAAAAGAAACACTGTACAACTACGTAGCTTGCCTCTTGAGATGGCATGGCTTAAACTCCACCCCAGCCTGGGCGGTCCCAGGTTTCAGTCCGAACTCAGAATCAACAACCAAATCAAAAGAAAAAGTTGAAAATTGAAAAAGGAATGAAAAAGAAAAAGAAAAAGAAAAGAAAAGGAGAGGAAAAAGAAAGGAAAGGGAGAAAAAAAATTCAGCCCAGCGCCTCACGCAAACCAGGTTGCCCTACAGACACTGACCGAATATCGAGAGAAAGCATGAGCACTGGCTCATTGGCGCTTGACAATATATCATCGTCCGCACAATGTCATTGATGGCGAATGAATGCAATTGATCGCGAATCTATTATTTTTTCTGCTTATTTCCTAAGATACTTTTTTTTCCCTGTGAGGAATCAGGGTAGTTCATGGTAGGACAAAAGCTCCGCCAAACACAACGAACTCGCTCTTTCTCCTCAATTCAATTTGCGGGCATCCCGCCCCCGCCCTTAAACAAAAAATAAAATAAAATAAAATAAAATAAAATAAACGGGGGATACCAAAAATGCAGAGTGCATATGCGAGGGTGCTTGCAGCTGTTTAGCTCGCGTGTGTCTGTGTCACCTCTTGGGAGCCAGGCGATGGGATGGACGGGGGGGATCGCTGTCGCCGCCTTCAAGGGGTCAAAGCAACTGTAGTCAACTCATTAACTGCCCACCCTGAGAACAAGCCAGGGGGAGGAGGAGGGAGTTGGAGGCGGAAAATAGAAAGAAAGGCATACTCCGTACATAACAATAATGAGGGGAAGATGCTTGGAGATGGGCCCATGGGTATGGGGCCCACGGCTATCCATGGCCCCACGGACGATGATTTATTTTGTTATTCTTCTTTTCTCGCTTCTTCTCCCCCTAATGGGGAATAATCCCCCAAGCAGAGCGCGAGAGCGGGGAAAGATGCGGAGGAGAGAGGGCCCCAAGAAACAGACAAACACACACTTAGCTGACTGCTTGGTTAGCGCCGAATGCAAAATGTTCCCCTTTTTTTTTTTTGCAAGAGTCACTGCACAGTTGAACTAATTATCACTACTCCTGCAACGAACCGTAATCATGAGATGGCTTTCAAGTATCCAGCTGAGCTGAGTGACATCATCTGCCTGCGCTGGCTGACCGATTTCTCTGCCGATGATACTTAGATAGTACGAAGTACCTATTGAATGATAAGAATATTCAAACCTCTATTTTCCATATAAAGTTAGCTCTGCCGTGATGACAGAAACGATATGTAAATGCTTAACTACAGGGTTAGTTACGGAGTAGTTAACTAGTTAATGATTATTACGGGGTGGATTATTCAAAAAAAAAAAAAAAAAAGAGAGAAGTCCCCGCTTCAATCTGACATTGACAAGCCATTAAAAAAGACGCAAATTGTCACCTCAATAATTGATGTCATGGTCCTTTGCTTTTTAAAAATAAAAATAAAAATATTCCCCAGACAATAAAAGTCATGTGGGCACGCTCTGTAGCAACTACTGCGCGGTTAACGATCATACCATGCAGGCTGGCATGGCTGTTCACACTGCTCCTAACTCCATCAGGTTTAAAACATGATGTGGAATCCCATTCATCGTTACAGCTTCGGTTCCTTTGTCCCCACACATCAGCGCGGAGAGGGCAATCGACGAGCAAATTTACTCAATCAAGGTGGCCATGAAACAAAAGCTGGAAGCAAACTAGACGAGCAAATTTACTATTATGATAGTTAGGGTTTCGCCATGATCATTATTATTCTTGCGCCTAAAAGCTCAGCACTCTAGTACTGATTGGAAAGCTTTTTAAATCTGTTTTACTCTTTTTTATTTTTATTTTTTATTTTTTTTTTTCGAGCCTTCAGCAAGGAAAGGTACGGTGCTCTCTGCTGCTAGCTATGTCGATTGACGGAGTTTATCTTGGGTGTCTTGCGGATAATCCTCTCTGTAAGTTTTTGTCCTATTAGTTAGACTCCGCGCTGGCGATTTTGGGGGGTAGCAGCTCTAAAACCTTCGACCATAGGTAATACAGAATGAATGAGAAATGAACAATTGATAAATGCCAAAAACAAATTGATAGTTAATAAATTATTATTATTACTATAGCATAAGCATATGCATGATACCTGGCTTTTCCAAAGATACCCAGCAATCGCATACCACTTTTGTATTTGTGCGTGGTCTGCTGTTGGACCAGGGGCAGAGCATGACAGCGGGGATGGGCAATTCAGGGGGCAACAATAATGCTCCCACGCAACTTGCATACTCTAGTCGTCCCAGGGTAAATAAAGGACAGTACTCGTACGGAGTACGGAGTACAATTGAATGAACTCCCCCCAAAACACCGAAGATAAGGGCATCAAATTATCCAATCCCTCCCCGCAGCAGCTCGTTGACAACATCTCTGACCGCATCAGTGGGAAGGGGCATCACTCGTGCCGGTTCGTCATTGGCCCCCGGACAAGACAAGCCGATTGTCGTCCTCACTCGCATTAATTCATTGATTGCTGGGTTTGATCCGTTTGCCTGGTGATTTGCCGCTATTGGAACTCTCCCTTCCAACCAAACCGGAGAGCCAGTCAGACAGCTGTATATTTTTTATTGCTTTTTACCTTACCAATTCATCAAAGTGACCCCGCAGCGGTTTTACGGGGTGGTTTCACCGAACCGCTGTGACGGGTCTGGTTGCCCTTTTTCCCTTGCTTGTTCTTCATGTCACAGAGCAAAAAAGCCCCCTCTTCGTCTCCAACCCAGAACATGCCAGGGTCAACCCGGGGGACGCCCTTTCGATGAGTAGCGAATTTGCTGAGTGACTTGCCTACTCCCCTTTTTCCATTCCAATCCTTTCCTTTCCTTCCTTCTCCCCTTCTCTTTTGTAACTTTCGTATTTTTTTTTCTTTCGCTTTTGGATGGTGGCTTGCATGATATCACCGCATAAACTTGGAGTATGAGCCGATTCTTTTTCGTGTGGTGTTTTCTGATAACTGCTTGCTTGCTTTATTTTTGCAGGGACCGAGCATTGTTTAGCCTTTCTTTTTTGTTTGCTTTTCAGCTTGTTGGCTTGTTGGCGGACGCTGCACCTCGCTCACTTGGGTATGTACTGTACATAATAATCATTGGCTTTGAGGGAGCTGGGAGCCGGGGGAGGGGTGGATGGGATGGATGTGTTCATGCAGGGCCTTTCTTTTGATTTGAACAGCGCTGACTTACGGCAACTGTTGGTGCTAATGCGTCTAGGACAGGGGATGATGATGTGCTTAGGTGCCAGTTGCTTTTCCTCACCTCACTCGGGCTTTTTTTTTGGAGAGCTTTTCATTGCAGATTTTCAACTTCCTGCAGAAATTCTGCAGGCTTGTTTCCGGCAGTTAGCTCACAATTTCATTCATTTGCTAAGCTTTCGAATACGAGAGCTCTTTTCGCTTTTGCTGTTCTAAGGAGTCGAAACACGTGGAGGAAGCGAACGCTGGTTGGTTATCGGTTTTGTGCCGAGCAAAATGTATGCACAGATGAACGGAGTAAATGTGTACCCAGCATGTACTGCCTCCTAGGCGAAGGGGAAATGCATATTGCTAGCCGCCTTAATTTTATGATGATAATTATGATGATTATTTTTAACGCATATTTCCTAACATCGCTAATGCCATGGGGGTGGTTATATTTGGAAATTCAATATTTAACAGCAGAGGCGGTGCAGCCGCCACGAAAATAAGCAGTGAAGCGTGGAGAGTAGGGATATATACGTACGCCCTGCCGCTTCCCGTGTCTGCTAAAAATTTGGCCTAACAAAGGGAGGATCTTGGGCGGGAGAGCCCGTGCTGCGGGGTAATTTGCTGGAATTAGGGGATTTCCTCAGTCCTCTGCAGTTCTTTCGGTAGATTAAGTCAAAACGATAATGGGGAGTTGGAATTGGTCTACAGAAAGAGCTGGGCTAAAGCTGCCGGATTATTTTGAGAATGTACGGAGTCCTGTACGAAACGTAGTAACTTGGCAATGGCATTGCAACTTGCAGAATCATCGCAAGAGTCTGTAGGAATAAGCTTTCTTCATGCTAGGATCGGCATTGAATAGTCATAGCAAAATCTATGATGCTACTGGGTATCACTGTCTCAGGAGAAGCAATTGTTAAAAGCTTCAATGATAATTTGTGAAATATGTACAGGACAGCGCTCTCCGCCGTGTAGTTAAATTTATTCAGGCTCAATTATATCATTTATACGGAGTACGGAGTAATCATTTTATCATTTTTTTCTCCTAAATTATTTTTACATTACTTTTTGTTGAACTTTTTTCTTCGTCTTTTTTTACCCCGAACGCAATTAACCAGCATGACTCCTTTCCGATCCCCCCTTTGAACAGATATCTCAGATTCCAATTCTTCTCAGCTTCTCCTGCCCAAACAGGCGTCCAAATGTTTGCTTTTGAAGGTACGAAATACGAGGACTCAAGGAAAAACCAGTTCATGGTTAAAACTTAAAATTGAGAAACCTGAGTTCAACCGCTGTAGCCTTAAACAATGTCTCAGTGCCTTTATATTCCCGCTGGTTGTGTCCATGAGGAGCAAGGAAAACGTTTGCCCGCAATTTATTAGCAAGCTCATCCATTAAGATACTGTGCCCTGTGCCCTGTGCCGCGTGCCGTGTGCGCTGGCCTTGTGTCCGGTTTATTTTTAATTTTTAATTTTTATTTTTTTGGTTGAGAAAAGGTCAAGTCGGCTGCGTAGATATGAGGTTGGATGAGCAGTCGAGAAATAGGAGGAACCGCGAGAAAGAGGGCATCCAGAATTTTTTTAATCGCATAAGTATTCCATCCTGTCACCTTGGATAGACCATGTACTTATCGATATATGGCTCTGTATTTCTGTCATCCTTGGGACCTAGATTTAGCTAGATGTATGTGAATTGTTTCAATCTGCCAAGGACGGCGGGTGAGGGACAAGAAAACGGGCATATCTTAACTCATTGATCTCATGATTCATTTCGATGATATCCCCAACTGATCTCAATGTCGTCAGGCAATTAGTATCATACACCTAACAAATGGATCCGTTCCAGAAAAAAAAAAAAAAAAAAAAAAATACAGCTTCCCATGCGAATATATTTGAATCATGTTCTCGTTCATTCTGCTGTGGATGACAGTATCATTTGTTTTTTTTTTTTTTAAAAAAAAAAAAAAAAAAAAAAATACATTTCGCCATAGCAGCCAGTAAACAAAATCCAGCAGCTCTTTTCAAAAAATTCCCTATTTAGCTGCACACACACAAACACACACCCGTCCATCTCCGCTAAAAAAAAAAATAAAAAATAAAAAAATAAAAAATAAAAAAAAAAATCTAATTGAGAGCCCGCCACTTCAACATCGCCCAAAACCATTTACCTTCCCCTTTTTACAATTCAGATAAACCTTTACTGCCGCGGCGCTAACGCTCCCACTCCAGTTCCGCCCTTCGCGGGCCACGTCCAGACCCATCGTAATGACCGCCCAGCGCCGCGCAAAGCTTCCCACCCACTTCTCAGCAGTCCTCGGTTTAGTCCCAAACTTGACCTCCAGGTACGCAGCGAGCTCACGCCTATAAGGTTCTAGATAGCGGACGGAGAGTATGCAATAGTAGCCGGTGAGGAGGTGGGAGCTGGAGGGCGGCGTAAGGCGAGGGGGGGTGTGTTGCCATGGGACGACAAGTTGGTGGGTGAAGACCGGGTAGCTAGTTCTGCGGGCGGCGGTGGCGGTAGTGGTTTTCTGGCTGCTGCTGTTCGTGGCGTTGGTTGTCGTTGCATTTGTCACTGCGACGAGCGAGTCGGGGAGAAGGTCAAGGTTCGATTTACAGAGGATTTCGCGTTTGGTTTCCCAGAACGGATGGGCGTCGTTGAAGAATATTATGTATGCCAGCGCATCTGGGTCATTTGCGGCGGTGTTGAGAGTTCCTTGCTTTCGCTCTCGGCCCGGTGATGGTCGAGTTGTTGTTGTTGCTGCTGTTGTTGTTCCTGCTAGTGCTGGGAGTTCTTCGCCATCTGAAAGCCACTTTTTGTTGCTGTTGACGATGCTGTTGCTATCCAGATTGAGAAACTGGTCGGGAAAGCTGCACTGGAACGAATGGTTGAATTGTGTTTCAATGTCTGCCAGCCGATAGGCCGTATATGATGGGGTTGAGTGATGGTACTGCTGCTGCTGGCAATCACTTTCCGCCTTGTGGAGGACGGCTGGCAGGATGTTTTTTCCAATCTCCATTGTTAGAGAGTATGTTTTGCGGTATATAACCCCTCGGTGGCTAGTGACTGGATACTAATCATATAGACTTTTGTACCCAGCAGGCTGGAGAGGTGAGGTTGAGGAGAAGGGAGGGCCTTTGTCGGAGGTCTGTAGTAAAGAGGGTAGCCATCGCGAGAAGAGATAACACGGAAGAAATCAAAACAATCTGGCTGCTGGGCAAACTATTGTAATTTATATGTTCCGGATATTAAGACATGAGAAAAACCCGCAGGAAAGATTTCCTGGGTAGGAGCGTACTTATTTACAAGGGCGATGATGATGATGATGATGATGATGATGATGATGATGATGATGATGATGATGATGATGATGAACGTGATGAAACAGCCATGGGTGCGTGGTTTGATAAACGTGATAAGCCTTGTAACTTCACAGGAATGGGGAGAAAAAGGGAGAGTATGAGATTGGCCATGAAACACCCGTCTGATTCTTGACATGTTTTCGCCGAGAGAGCAATGCACTCTTCGGGAGTGCAATCTGATTCTTTCATAAAGCCATAGGCAATATGGGAACTTAGTCACGAAACTGCTACTTCTGGATGAAGTTGCTATACAAACAATGGAGTTAAGAGCTGGGAAATGGTCTTTCAACAGAAGTTGAAATAAGCGCCAGGTGTTCTAATGCTAGGGCCGTCAACTTGGAGATTGTTTTAGGGGTTTTTTTTATATAAAGAACCGCTCGGTGCACTTCTGGCAAATGCCGCATCATAAGGTTATTTTTTCATTAATCATCGCCCGAATCCTCCAGATGCTTTTAAATATGTTGGAATTTTTGAACGCTGATGAATATTTTGGTATTAACCGATGATTTACGGAGGAGAAGCAAAACCCCATCCCTCATGCTCATCACCTGTCCATAACCCACTGGCCCCGCAATGTTTTATACAATAAGTAAGTATGTTTAGTGCGTGATGTCGGTGCAGATCATCTTGTGCATATCAGGCCAGCTGGTCTGCTAGGTATGTACTCCGTACTCCGTACAGAGTACAGAGTACTGTAGAGGGATTTTGCAATGCCAAGTTGCACAAACCTTCATTCTGTCATTTTCTTCTTACAGCGTTATGGGTTAGATGTGGATGCAGCCTTGTACTCCGCATTTTGAAGTTATTAAACCGATTGTGAGAGAACCATTCAAATACTTTCTAAATATTTTGGTAAGGCTTGCATTAAATACTACTCAGCGCCTAATCTAGATCTAAACTGTATGAGGAAATCTGTTCAAAGATGGTGTACCCGGCGAAAGGGGCCTTCACCAAACTAAATACTCTGTACATCCACTGGTTATAATAATTAGTACCTGAATGGGACAATTATTACTCCGTACTGCGAAAAAAAGTTAATCATAATTTTTATTTGTTTTCCACAGAATGATCATTGATTTTGGATTTTTACGCTTAAATCAAAATTTTATAATTCACTCAAACCAGAGCATTCCAGACTTTCCAATTCAAATAGGCCCAGGCCTTTTATGTATTCACTCCTGTTGCATCATGGATACCTATCCAGCGTGATGATTGTCATGGGCATTGCTTTGTTCAAATTTGATGTTGCTACGGAGTACGGAGTATTGTGTTATCGATTCACTTGGAAATTCATCCCCATGACAAAATCAGCCGGCTATGGCAAGGCCCGTGTGCGTCGTCGTGACCGGGGGCAACTGAGGATCCTCATAAGGCGTTGCAGGGAAACCCTTAATACCGTTGTGCGCCGGGCTGCGCCTTAAGGCAAGAAGAATAAGCAAGACTGCTCTACTAATAGTATCACGCCCCTTGTATGAATACTACCCGACTTCAAGAGTTCAATCCTGCAAACTGCAGTGAGAATGAAAAATGACCATTTTGACTCAAGAGATCAGTATCACTGACCACTCTTGGCGCTGCCGTGTAACACACTCTCAACCAAGTTTTCAAGGCCAGAATCTACTTGGACTGCCAACCATGGATGCGCATTTGGAGGCCAGTTGGGCGTTTATAGGTACCCAGAATGGTGGCATGTGGACCGAAACTATGAAACGGGAGCCCCTGTGGAGCCCCTGTGGAACCCCTGGGCTGGTCCTGGCGGGCATGCGGATCCATGTAAAATAAATCCCATATTTGGAACAGCAGTCATCAAAGTCTGGGAAGCCGAAATTAACAGTTACTCAATTAGATCATTCATACAGAGTACCAACACAACAACATCGATCTATATACTTCCACAAAGAGTTGATATCCATGATAGTTCCCGAGGCTGACGGTAGCTGGTGCAGGTACTCAGGGTTGCAATATTGTTTATTCTTCCGTGATAGAGATCCATCAGGATACAGTTCCGTATTTGGAATGTCTCCGGCATCTTTTGCTGTTGACCATGCTCCACCAGACCTCTTTTGGTGGCTAGGGTTCTCTTTGGCCTTTTATATCTCAGCTTCTGTCACTTGCCCTGTCACTTTCAATTCTCTTGTCTCGGGCTGTTCATAAACAGCTATCTCAGCATCAGTCCAATTCGTTTTTCCTGCGTGTTTCAATTGCATACTACATCTGCTACCAGCTTCCTACCGCCGTCATGGCGTCCCACAATCATGGGTTCGTGCAGGCAATACTACTTATATGGGCACTTTTGTCGCTCCAAGTTATGACTTCATTTATATCCCCTTCCATAAAGGATCCCCTGCGAATTGCGCATAAAAACGAGATGCGGGATGTTGCAACAGGAGCAGGAACAGGGCCTGGGCCGAATATGGTTATCCCTTCTCGTGTATTGAAAGCTACCCGGTCCGACATCCAAGAAGCTAGGCGAATCGTTAATGCTGCAATTAAGAGAGCTGCCGTTCTCAACAAAGCTCGACTGGACTATGCTATAACAAATGGCCAGCCTGTGAAGCCTCATGCGAGGGCTTCCCGTCGCGATGCATCCAGCAGCGATGCCCCGCCTCCACCTCTTCTCAATATCAGCAGTGAGATAGCAGCTGCCGCGGCTCTCCTGGCTGAGGTTGAAGCTGTGGATATAGCAGGAAGATCTTACTCTGGGTCTAAACGCGATTACTCGTATATTGACGCGCTTTACAATCGTACGGTAGAGAAGCGGGCGGGTACTTTCTGGATGGAAGATATCGAAAGGAGGGGTACCTGGCCGTTTGGAAATGATCCTTCCTTCAAGGTGTGAATGTTCCTCTGACCAAATATTGGGGGGCTTTTGGCCATTTTCTAACAAAGCGGACGTAGGTTTTTCGGAACGTGAAGGATTACGGCGCCCATGGGGATGGTGTACATGTAAGTTATGGACCTTTAATGATTAGGCCAATATCTCATGGTGTTTGTATAGGACGATACGGACGCCATTAGGCGGGCAATGGCAGATACGGGTACATGTGGTGAGAGATGTTACGGTTCTACGACTAAGAATTCTGTCGTTTATTTTCCAGCTGGTGAGTGGAAAGTCCCCCCTTCCCCAAACACACAGCTTAAAACTGATATTTTTTGACCGATACAGGCACCTATCTTGTCAGTTCCACGATCGACACCTATTTTGGGAGTCAGGTAATTGGCGATGTGAGTAATGCGTATCACCATCATGATCAACTTCAGGGAAATTCTAACAAACTCAGCCAAATAATCGCCCTGTTCTCAAAGCTGCCAGCTCATTTGTTGGGCTTGGCGTGATTTCCACAAATCACTATGTTCCAGGCGGAGGTCCTGGCCCAGATGGCAATGCAAAAGAGTGGTATATTACCACCGTAAGTATAGTATTTCCATTTACCTAATTTAATATTTTTTGGAGAATCATTGCAAGCTTTCTACGCGCAAACACTAATATCCTTTGGTAAAAAAGGCCAACTTTTATCGCCAAATTCGGAATTTCGTGATCGATATTACTGATACGGACCAAGGCGCATATGTTGCTGCCGTCCATTATCAGATCGCTCAAGCTACAAGCCTTGTAAACATTGACTTTATCGCGTCTTCGAATCCCGGCACCACCCAGCAGGCTATTTGTAAGTATACATTTGCATTATCCGTATATTTATCGTCCGGCGCTAATAAAGATGGGGTAGTCACTGAGAATGGCAGTGGTGGAGTCATTAGCGATCTAACGTTCACTGGCGGGAATTTCGGAATATGTGAGTGCCTGTGCATCAGCTGGCGTTTCCATGATTATCTCCTGACTTGTGGATAGACGGCGGGAATCAGCAATTTACGGCCCAAAGACTCAAATTTACAGGCTGCCAAACAGCAGTGCAATTGATTTGGGACTGGGGATGGGTAAGCCAATGACATCTATCTTGAATTATACTCAGGATGATATTGGATGCGAGATATTGCGAAGATATCGTGAAGAATTGTGGCTAACGGAATTCTAGGTTTGGAAAAACATTCAAATCACAGGATCCACTACAGGCTTTAAACTCATGTCTGAGGACAATGTCCCTCGAACTGGCTCTATCATGGTTATAGACTCCGTCTTCACAAATACGGACACCGCACTTCTGACCTTCCCTGCAACTACGGAAAAGGGTAAGGGCGTTACGGGAATAACGTTGGATAATGTTGCTTTTGAAGGAGTTAGGAATGCCGTCGCAGATAACCTGGGAAAGGTGTACCTTGCCGGCAGCGTTGGCAGCGTCGATACATGGTCCCTCGGCCCAGGGTATTTTGATATTGCCCAAAGAGATTATTCGCTAGGCATGAGCTATACTACATCGAGAGAGGCAACTTTGCTTGCGGAAAGATTGTCTCCTCTTCCCAAAATGCCCTTCTTCGAGAGACCCAAACCGCAATATCAAACAGTTCCTGTTACCACGTTTGTTCACATGAAGGATCATGCCAAAGGTTCTTTTCCCCCTCCGATCCCTTGTAATTTATCTTGTCGTTTACTAACCTAGGAACAGGGGATGGTGTTTCTGATGACACAGAAGCATTCCAACGAGTGTTAGACCAATTTGCAGGAACTGATAGCATTATATTTGTCGATGCGGGTTCGTATATTTTGACAGACACCATCATTATTCCAGTTGGAGTCAAGATAGTTGGGGAAGCCTGGCCCCAGCTCGTTGCGTTCGGCTCCAAATTCCAAGATGAAAGGTGAGGATATTCCTGGGCCCCAAATTGAAATGTAGGATTTATTCGTTGACATTGAGGCACTAGGAATCCACACCCTCTTGTTCGAGTTGGCGCCCCTGGCGATCAAGGAAGTGTGGAAATTCAAGACCTTATTTTCACCACTAAGGGCCCAACGGCAGGCGCAGTTTTAGTGGAATGGAATATTAAGGCTACCAGTCCAGGGTCTGCTGGCATGTGGGGTAGGCTCAAACTCAATACCTTGCCTCCGTACTATCTTGGGTGTTTTACTACATTATTTGGATTACAACTAATGACCACTAGATTGCCACGTACGAATTGGAGGAGCTGTGGGTACAGAACTCACCTCGACAGAATGCCCAGCAATTACGACCGGCGTGAATCCTGATTCCTGCAAATCCGGCAGTCTAATGATGCACATTACCAAGTCGGCATCGGCGTACATGGAAAACGTATGGCTCTGGGCTGCAGATCACGACAACGATGACCCAGATTTGCAAGATGATAATAATACCATGGTAAGCATATCAAGCCTCGTGAGTAGGTCAGTGTCGACCAAGATCTAAATTTATTATAAAATAGATTCAAACCTCGGTATATTCTGCAAGAGGGTTGCTTGTCGAAAGTACAGAGGCGACTTGGCTTTATGGGACTTCGGCCGAGCATTCCGTTTTCTATCAGTACAATTTCTACGGGGCTCGAAATGTATTCGCTAGCATGATACAAACAGAAACTCCATATTATCAGCCAACGCCTATGCCGCCTACTCCTTTCGAAGCTGCTGTCGGTGTCTTCGGCGGAGACCCTGATTACCAAAATTGCCGTTATGGTTTGCCGGGATGTGATGCTTCATGGGCGCTCCGAATCATTGAGTCGTCTGAGATCTATATCGCGGGAGCAGGCCTATATTCTTGGTTTACAACTTATTCACAGGAATGTGGTACGTAATTAAACTTCCCTTTCACTGGATAGGCCCTCTATAGATCTATTCAGACTTAAAAAAGCATTTGTAAACAAAAGCTAATATCCGCCTGAATCCTCTACAGTCGATGCGCGCGGTTGTCAAAACTCCCTAGTACAGCTGGAAAGAAATGGCGATCGCGTCAGAATTCAGAATTTAGTCACTATTGGTGCTACTAACATGATTGTGTCAGGCAGAACCCAAGTTTCATCAGAAGATAATCTTGCCGTCAACTACCACCCATACTGGAGCCAAATAACTGCTGTAGATCCCATTCACAATAGGGGCGCTCAACAGCTCCTAAACCAAGGCCTCCAATCCAGGAGTGAACGCCACTGCTCAGAGGTTCCTCCAGAAGTTAGCGTACCGGAAGGAAAAAACCCCACAGACTTAACCATGATTGATATCGGAGGTGAGGCGGACCATGGATATTTCACCCTAGTCAATGGATCTCCATATAACTGGATACTCACATATAACCATTCTTATCAGATGGATCAGTGGAAGTGGTATGATGTTCCTGCTGGTAGGTGTAATGCATTTCTGGTTCATTATATTATTTTTTTACTAATAGATTGCAGGCGAATCCGTACAGTGCGAGTGGAAGTTCGCTATGGCTATGAATAGATTCGATGACAAAGGCGAGGCGTACTACAAACTCGAGGGGACGGACAAAACTTTCCAAATTTGGGCGAGATATTACCAAGATGATCCCGATAATAGGTTCCATCTCCGTGTTCTATATGATGGATTAGAGACGAAGGATGTTCCCAAAGGTACTTCGCTGGACTACCCTAGCCGAGGCGGAATTGGTGACATGAGGGCCATTAACTGGGTATTGGCTGGAAGCGAAAAGGAGGGCTATTGGTCAAGCCATAGTCCACCTGTTGCGTGGATGTCATCAATAATACATATCATTGGCGACAGAAAATTGAAACATGTTTGTATGCCTGGAAGTCACGATGCTGGGATGTCGAAGTTAGATGGTCATACCCAATGTTCGTTTACCCAACCCATGATGTAGGAAAAAATTGGCGGTTTACGCTAATCATACGCCCACAGTTTCCAACGAGGGAAATACCGTAACGCAGTATTTGAATGTATATGATCAGTTAAGAAGAGGATCTCGGTACTTCGATGTTCGTCCAACCATTAGCAATGGCGGAAAGTACCTCACGGGCCATTACAGTGACATAGATATTCTTGACATTGGATGGCAGGGAGGCAATGGAGAATCGCTACAGGAAATAGTGGATGGAATAAACAGGTATGCAGTCAACTCCCATATGCCGTGGGGGAACCTTGCTAACCTGCATTATATAGATTCACTGCTGAAAACCCCGAGCTGATCATCATCAATCTTGACTTGACCCTGGACACGGAAAATGGTTATAGACCATTCAATGATGAACAGTGGAGCAAAACCTTCGACTTATTCGAAGGGGTGACCCATCTTCGGGGTGGGCTAGAGGGAGATTTAAGCGAGAAGAAAATTAACGATTACATTGGGAACGGTCAGGCCGGCGTAATCATCATCGCCTCAGGTGGGCCAACGCGGCCGGAAAAGGGGATCTACTCAACCCGCCAATTCCCACGGTACGATAGCTACTCCAACAGCGACGACATCGCCGCCATGGCCGGTGACCAAATCGCAAAACTAAAAGGCAACCGTAATATCGTCCCCGACGACGCGCAACGAAAAGATGTGTTCCACGTCTTTTCATGGACCTTGACTCTGTCGCGCGTTTTCGAGCGAACCATCGCTGACCAATCCATCGAGCTGGCATATGACCCTCTTTTCTGGCGCGCGTATCATGCATTCACGCCGTTTTCTTATCCGAATGTGCTATACATGGATTTCATGGGGAGTGCAGAGCAGAATACACGGACGCTAGAGAAGACGACTGGGGAGGTTACGGCGATGGCGATGGCGGTAAATATGGTGATCGCAAGCCAAAATTGTTATGTTGGCGGCGGCTCGATTGAGCTCTCTAAGTCACCAATCATTGTCCACCGATCCACCGCCGCAAAACTTCCGCTACGATCGCCTCTGATATCAGCCAGATATATCACTCCGCTACTATCACTTATTTTCTTGTATTTTTGCCTTCTTTGAGTCATGTCTATTGCTTTACTTTTTTTGATGCCCTTAATTTTTCTATGTAAATTATTTGGCGTTAGTGTAATAGATCTCATGCATAGTATACTCCGTAGTCCAAGGGTTCAATATTATTTTTCATTTTCATTTTCATTTCCATTTCACTTTTGACTTCTTTGTTTTTCGGATTGTCTTTAGATTCAAATCTTTACCTGTGCACCTGTCTGTTTAATGATGCGGCTATGTTTACCCTAACTATTCATCTGGTGGAATATGTTATCAAAAACCATCCGTTGATCATTTTCATATAAGGAGTAGTTTTGATACTTCATGAGCAAAATCGCTCAGTTTGAATCCCACAAATTGCAGATAAAGGAAATGATATTCTATCCCTGCGCTTGATTCCTTCCGATGGTCATACTCACTGTTAATGTGGCCTCCAGGATTTGTGGAATAATGCCCGTCCACTTGCACGATAATTATTTAGATAGGGCTGCGTTTAAGCCTGCACGCATCTTGCTGCAGGATGGCCCTTGCGCGTCGGCTGTAGGATATGTCCTTGCAGATAGTAGCTAGGTACTTAAGATGAGTCTGTTGCTGAATATTACAGAAACCCAGGCAACAGCCAAGGGTGTCTTCAGCTTCATTGATGTGTGGTTGTTGTTTTGTTGCCCCCCCCCCCCCTTTGTTTGTTGAAGCTCACTGCATTTCTATCC
>LGRN01000417.1:0-25001 GCA_001883825.1 Emergomyces pasteurianus Ep9510
TTCCGGATGACTATCCTTCGCGCGGAAAGTTTTGGATATGTAGAGTGGAACAAATCTGAAGGCAGGAGCGAAGGAGGAGGAGGAGGAGGAGGAGGTGGTGGTGGTGGTGGTGGATGGGTTGGCGGAATTAAGCGGGGAGTTTCATGAATGCCAGGGGATGGGCTTGAACGTGTAGTTGCATGTGTCGAGCGAGGAATGGGTAATATATGTGAGATCAACGAAGTTGAGAGATATCAATGGTTGTGAAATTGTCTTCGAGGATCTACCAGACGGAGAAATGACTAATGCTTTCAAACAATTCATTTCAAGAGCTGACATGTAAATTCAACATGCTGCTTAAAAATCCCAGTGTCAACTATTATTTTGATACAAAATATGATTTGAGGTCATTCAAGTAGGCATGTAAAAGCATCGTCGACAAAACCTATTGATAAAGTGCAAACCCAATGCACCTCAAGCCCCTTACTGTAATTTCTTTGCCTGTTCTAGGGTGGGAGCTTTATATATCGATCTTTCAAGATTCGAAGCCCATAGCGCCGCACCAACCGTGTTCGTATATGCAAATGCCATAGACGCAAAGGGGACCATTTCCAGAACAAACGCGGCTGCCCCGAAACTATAATCAAAAAAATGAAAAAGATCAAATAATGCTAGTTAGTCTTATGACAATGGTGGTGGGGAAAGCCGTTGGGTTTCATCAGAAATTCTACTTCTTACCTAGTATACGCAGCAGCGTGTGCCGCCACCCACGTCCGCCTCTTCTTCGAATCCCACCCTTTCAACTGAAAGTACCTTTCATGCGACACCGGCCCGAATCTCTTCCCCTGCGAAACGACATACATCAACGTTCCCACCACCGGAATCATATTCAACGGTAAATACATCAACGACCTCACCAACGACGACAGCGAGAACATCGCCAATGGTTTACGAATCACGCTTCCCAGTCGTGCTATCGGATCAAGAGATGAGTTGGTGCCTTTAATATGCCGACCTTCAGCAACTAGTGCTGTGTCCCCGCGAGCAACCAGGGTGCCGTCGAAAATGTCCACGAGGGAATCTCGAAGAATGAAGCTGCGCGAGAGGTGGTTTGTGATTGTGGAGCTTTCGCTGAGGACGAGTAGGATTGCAGAAAAGGGGGCCAGGGGCCCACTAGTGAACGCTAGAATGGCTGTTTGGGGGATGTAGGTGAAGAGGAACATGGTGGTGGTTACGATGATGCCCAGGGAGACCGTGGGGGCGATTTTGGACACGAGGGGCTGCCAGAGGGAGCGGTGGGAGATGAAGTAGAAGATTCCCTGGCGTATTCTGTCAGGAGAAGATCACATACGCAGGCTGTTACAGCTGCGTTCCTCGAAGCTGTGTTGGATTGGGGTGTTGCTTGCGCAGTCAATGAGATAGAATACGAGAAATTCATGCGCATACCTGGAGGGGGTACATGTATGTGCCTGACTTGGCTGCTTCCGTGAAAAGCGCTCTCAGGTCATTTGCCTCGCGGATGAGGAGGGTCTTGAGCTTGTCTGCCATGATAGTAGCAGTGAAGATTGAAAGGGTTGGGGTGTGGGTTACAAGCTGTTCAACAATCGCTACTAGGTTAGTAGGTCATTGGGAGCTATAGCAACTGAACAAAACACAATATTGTCGGGCTTCTCATTTCTTTCACAAAAAAAGTTAAAACGTATATACTCAAAGAAATATAGACCTGTCAGCGGAAGTTGTTGAAATTATATCACAGTTGTTTCTGGCAAAGCTGCCCACCCTCGTATTTCATCAATGACGTCAGGTGACCTAGGCCAAGCCGGGAAGAAAAAGGTTATTTCGATTAGAGCGCAAGGGTAAATAAAGTTGTTGACGACAACTTGATCAAGTAAGGCTTCTTTTCTTCCACTACCGGGTTATTAATAGCTAAGGAAAAATATTATACTCATATTATACTGTGCAAAGAGAGCTTGAACTTGTGGGTGGTCCATATTTTTTTTCTTTTTTTCTTTTTCGGAGTGGGTCGTCTTTCTTTCTTTCTTTCCTTCTCTTTTTTAATTCGATATTAGACTAGCTTAATTCGACAAGGAAAATCCTCCCAATATGATACCAAGTAAGCTGAAAACGAGTAATAAATGCCATCCATCCTTGTGCTACCGTATAAACACTTGATTCACAAGGCAAAATGTCGCTCGTTTTATTTGTTTTGATCGACAATAATCAACACCTAAAACGCCGAAGTACCCCGTCGATCGATTGAACCCCGAATTCGCTAAACCGAAGATACAAAAAGGAAAGAAAAAGAAAAGTAGACCTTGAAAGCGGGTGGGATACGTAGTAGAGTATTCCACCTTATCAAAATATAGGAGTGGAGAAGTAAGCTCGATATTAACGGTTTCGATCAGACCGAGGGGTTCGGGATCGATGCCACACTGAATCGCCACTGAGGGCAGAAAGGCTTAGGGATGCAAGATTGCTCCAACTCGATTGGGAATTGGGGTTCCCGGCGCGGTTAAGTAGCGATGTCGTGGAGTTATCTCCTTGTTCTAAGTCAGAATCAATATCGTCGGGGGCGTTAGGTACAGGAACAGCCGCAGAGGGAGAATCATTCCGTGTTTCAGCAATGACGGCTTGAATGCCCTCTGACATCCGCTCAGGACCTTCCGGAACGTGGGAACTAGATGATCGGCGACCCATCGATCGCACAACATCGCCTTTGCATATCGGACAGGTACGTCGACGTGTAGTAAGCCAAGGAGTACTGGAACAGGTCTGGTCAGTCTACGAATCATGAACAGGACGGTAGCGGCCAATGGGGGGAGATTTTGCTCACATGCACTCTGCGTGAAATTCATGTCCACAAGGGAGGCTCATCACTCTACTCTGTCCGTCAATATACTCTTCAAGGCAGACAACACACTCGACTTGTCTGCCCGTATATCTTCGACGCCACAAACTCGCACTGGAGTTCGGTTTTTCAGCGTTAGATGATGACGAGTCATTTGTGAGGTCATGCGATGAAGCGGCTACAATTCCAGATGTGGTTTGAGAACGTGGTCGAGGGCGTGGAGATCGAGCGCGGGAATTAGATAAGAGAGGAGAAGATGGGGAAGATGCTTCGGGGGAAGTGGCAGTCTGCGGGCTACCAGAAGATTGTGATACGGATGGAATGGTATGGTAGGTTCTAACTGGGAGTCGGTCGACGACAGCTTTGGGTGCACGCCAGCGGCGGCGGCGAATCCGAGAGCGAAGCAATAACAACGCATACACAACCGTAAGGGTTATCAAAGGGCTGACAACCAAAACCAAAAGTGTATCGAAAAAGGGACTGGTAGACATGCTAGTAGGGGTCAAGGTGACCCAAAGACCTTCATGCTCTGGGTGCTTACCATTTTCTTTCGAAGATTTTTTCACGGGAGTCGAGGGTCCTTTAACGTCCTTGTTACCATTCTTGTCATTTGACAAGCTCGACAATTTACGATCATCACTTCCACTGCCCCAGCCGAACGGGCTGGGCCACCAATGTGAATCTTGTTTCGAGTTTCCATGCGGTGAATCCGAAGCAGCTGAACGGGAGTTAGAGCCACCTCCGGATCCCTTATCGTTTGTTGATTTATACTGGAGAGCATATTCGCCACTGCCCGGAGTGATACTTCCTCCCTTAAGGCGGTTTCCACTGGCACCAGTGTTACTATCCCCATCGCGGCCTCCAGCTCGACCATCCTTTTGTTTGGAGCCGGTGGACTTCGGGTTCGGAGTCGGTTGTGGAACATTGCTGGTCTTGCCCGCTGCTAGGAGATCAGGATCTCGCCAATCCTGGACCCCGATAATGAAATCATCGCTGCTGCTTTGGCGAGATTCAGACAGACCATCCCCGCTGTCCTTTTCCTTATTCTGCTGCGCAGACTTCCTCGACTTTTGAGACGTTTCTTCGTCGTCAAATTCATCTAGCGTAACCCAGTCAATGTTCCCACTGCTTGGTGGACGACGGCTATCCTCCTGGAGATGCCAAGGGTATGGATTATCACGGCCAAGACCAATAGATGAGAATAGAGACTGTAAGAAGCCTGCTTTTGGAGGAGAAGATTCCGAATTCGGCGTTGAAGTGGGGTTAGAGCCCACCTGTGTGGCCGTTGCAACCTTGCCATCATTTGAATTCTTCGCCGGTTTATCCCCTGAGGTGGCTCTCGATGGGTCTTTAAGGGATTTGGGATCAGATTTCGTATCAGGTGGAATGAGGGAGGAGAGAAGGTGTGCCGTGGTATGGGATGTAAAAATGGCGGGAATCGTAACGTTAGAGGTGTCTCCACGTGCATACATGGTCACTAATCCACCACCTCTGGTATCATCACCAACAACTAAGGCAATACCACCCCTGCGTTGAACCCATTTAACCTTTTCCAAGAACCCACACCCTCCTCTGCTCAACAAGACAATCTTGCCGCGAATTTCCGCACTTTCTTGCAAAGATTGGATATCAGCATGTGTTAATTCTTTGCTTTTGTCGGTGTTGGGAGTGCCGGGGGGGCCAGACTCCGGAAGGGGATGATGCAAATAATCATCCGTTCCGTCATCCTTATCGCCAAATCCAGTGAGAGGAGAGTGTTCGCCGCGACGTTTATGGAGAGCCTCCACGGCCTCATCGGCGCTTTTCTTTAGTTTGATTCCAGCAGTAAGCTTGTCACTTCCCTTGCCGAGGCCAGCATCATTGTTCTGATTTTTATCAGTATCTTCCCATCCTGGAACATCAGAGCAGCCGAGTTCTCCTTCAGCCCCAGTACTAATTCCTCCTTTTCGCAGGGCATCATCGCCAAATCCACTCCCAATCCAAAGCTGGCCGCTTAATCCGTTAGCAGGTAAGGCAGGCCCAAACGCAGCAGGTCGCGCCAGAAAGAAAGTTGAATTATCGTCTGTAAGGCTTATCATCGCAGAAGGCGGAAAGAGGGAGGCAGGTGCATGGAACGAGAAGAAGGCTTTGAAGCGCGAGGCCCCGCCAGAAACAGAGGATTGAGAGGTTGAGCCATGCTGCGGATGGGCGGAAAGCAGTGACAAGGTGGTAAGAAGAATCGGAAGGAAAATAAAGCAAGCTAGTAGAAGAAGAAGGCGAGGAGGGCGCATGATGTTATTTGTGGTCGGCGAGAGGTCAGGCAGATAAAGAAGGTCGCTGGCCACGCGAGGGAGCCGCTCATCGAGAAAGGTTCGGCAGCCAGTAAGTTTGTGGGGACAATAACCTACTTAACAGAGGCTCTAGGTATGTGGAAGTACGAAACGAGCAACACAACGGAGAGTGAACAAACAGCAGCAGCTGGCGATGGGGTTGCTGGGAGAGTTTGGGAGCATCCTCGTTCGTCCTCCTTGGGCAGCCGCAAGGAGGGAAGAGTCACATGATAGAGTTCCGAGGACGTCCCTAGCGCCGGCTGTGCCAAGAAACAGCCACCAGACTCAGCCACATGCGCTTTTTCTTCGTAGCTCTCTTTAGTACGGAGTACTCAGTACCGAGTACTTTGTCCAGTTGACATGGATATCTCCGTACTACTACGAATAGTAGTATATATAGCAGACTTAAATAGATTTAAATATAAATTAAATCAAAATATACGTTGAGTACATTTTTTTCTCATTTGGGCTTGGTATCATATTTTTTTTATTTGCGTTTATACAAAGTTTCTACGTCCGTACTACTCATCTAGAAAAACTTTCACTCAGGCTTCCACAAAGTGAGATATCTGATGTCTTTCGGGGAGTTCTCCCTCAGGAAAAATTTTCTTCCCAGTGGGTGAGTATCCTTTAATTTGCGAGCCGTTCCGATCAGTACAATATCCAGTAGTACTGCTATTTGGCGTGGCGTGTTCACCAACGCGTTTCAGGCATACCAGAAGGAGAGGTTGTTGACGGTGTATACACAGGCTATTCATAGTAAGGCCTTGCCGGTGACAAGACGTATAAGTAGGACATAGGAGGTAGGGTTGAACAATTGAAGAGGTTGTGTCCTTCGCATAAAATTAAGGTGCGCAGGCCTAGTAAATAATCAACGCCCAGGAAGCTAGCTGTAGCTCTAGAGATGTCGGAAATTTTTGTTGCCTCCCTTTTCAAATCATTTCTTTCCTTTTTCTGAGATCATATATGGGATAGCAACCGGTTTTCTATACATGCAGAACAAGACATCTCATTGCTGGATACACCGTCACCGTGTGTGCGTGGGGAAAGCCAGGCTCATGTGGTTGAGAGTTGACGTTCAGACCTGGCTAGGTATTACCTGCTTATGACGTCAAGTTCGCAAGCAGGTTCATTTTGACGCTGGGGAGGTAAAATATCCAGCTCAACGTCAATTGAGGAGGGATCAGGGGAGATGAGCTATGTCGTATCCATTTTTCTTCTTGTTCACTCAACCAAGTTTCCTCTAGTTTTGCCCCCTACATACTCCTTTGGGTGCCTGGGCCTTGCCTGGCATTGGACGGCTCTTAAACATCATCGTCGTCATCATTACAGTATCCGCTCCACAAGAGCGTTTATATCTTATTCATGGAGTTGCCTGACATTTGTATTGAATACTCAGGCGGTTCAAAGGCCCATGGATTATGACGACTTCGTTAAGTTGTCAGGATGCTGGCAACTCCAGTTAGGTGTTGCGAAAGGAAGTGGACCTCTTCACGGAAATAGCCATACTATATAAGAATCCGTCAAGACTCCCGAATTGATATGTATTTGTCAAGATCATCAATATATATATTTATTTTGTCTTTACATTTTCTGGAAACCTTGCACACAATAAAAAATCAGTAACCTAGCCCTCTTATCTAGCACATACAATGCCTAATATTGTAAACAAAGTTAAAGATGCCGTGACTGGGCATCCGCACCACACATCAAGCAATACCCACTCTACCACTGGTGTCGGTATGACTGCTCCTTCTTTTTATTTTCGTCCTTGCCTTTGATCGGACTGACAATTCTAACTAGGTCAAGAAAGTCATGGCACTCATAGCACCCATGGCGGCTCCAGCACTCAGCCACCACATTCTTCAAACGTTGCCAACAAACTTGATCCCCGTGTGGACTCCCAATCAACCACTGGCGTCGGTATGGCTTCCCTTTTTAGCTATCTTTCGTACCTAGAATGGGGCCACGATGGGGCTAACAGTTCTGGCAATTAGGCCATGGAACCCACGGCACTCACAGCGGAGTGGCTTCTAGCACTCATCCACCGCATTCGTCAAACGTCGCCAACAAGCTCGACCCCCGTGTGACGGATGAGAACTGTATGTTAACTTCACTTCAAGTCAGGTTCTGTAGATCAAAGCTGAGATGCCAGTGATAGATAACCCCGGCACGTCCATGAGCACTGGCACTGGCCTTACTGGGCACACTGCTCTACCCCATGAGGTAGGGCATATGAGTACAGCGGAGCAGAGGTAAGGCAGCTCGAGCCTCACGAAACGCTCAAGAGAGGGGCACATGGTTTGGTGACTAATGACTAATATCCTTGGTTTCAAACACAGTTCCAATTTCGGGGACCATAGCCATATGGGATCCGGGGGTCTTGAAGGTAGCGGTTCAGCCCTTGGTACTGGAACGACCGGTCGCACAGCTGGACATCATGGCTCCGGCGCGTCTGGCTTGATGCAAACTGATCCAGTGCCTGCTAGCGGAACGGGAGGGGGTATTGGTTGGATTGGTGGAGCTGGAGGCACTGGTTCAACCTTAAGCTCCGGAACAGGCCATCACACTACTAGCCACCATGGCCCGAACAACATACATTCAAATGTCGGTTCGGGAACAGCTAGCCGTACCGCTGGCCCTCACGACTCCAATGTTGCGAACAAACTCGACCCGAGGTAAGTAAAAAGCATAGAGGAGCTTCTTCCCGCCTGCTCATGGGCATGATAAGCACATAGTACGGGGCCATCACAGCAAGACAGACTAGTTGACAAACAAAATTTTAATAGAGTCGACTCTGATCTCGACAACAGCCGCACAGTTGGCGGCAATGCAACCCACCAGTAGGTTGAAACCCGCCTAGCTGCTCGTCGCGCTTTTATGAAACAGGAATATCATGTTCTCATTCGCCAACTCGTCTTCTTTTCTTCTTTTCTCTCTTTTTAGTTCTCGAATTGGAAAATTCGACAACAGGGACCCCACGGATGCGGCTCAGGTACCACCCAGCGTGATGAGCAAGCATATCGGAGCTCCAGAAGTTGCCCACGATGACCTGACACACGAGCGTGAGCGGCGACATAGCGTGAAACCCGGTGACTCGCTTAGGGGGTACGGATCTGGGACAGCTTAGTTAGTTACAGGTTTGCGATTGATCTTTCTCGTTCTTGAAATTGTATGTTTTGCTTATTATTTCCGGTCCCGCGATTGTGAACATGGGACAATTATGACCTTGATGATAAATACCAATGCCAGTGGATTGTCAGTTGTATCTTTAGTCTCTTCGTTGATGTAGTATTAATGACATCACAATCGTCTTAACTACTACTCCGGAGTAGCTTTGTGCAAGTTAATCCGTACGGAGTACGGAGTTAGAGTACTCCGTAGTGATAATAGCACCCTTGCTGGGGTTGATTTAGTAAAAAATGGCATATTTAGCACCACTTGTGTTTCAATGGAGTAACTTAATCCAAAACCATAATTTTACCATAATCACCAGTCATGAGAGCATCTCCAACATAAACCACGACTTTCATCAACCGTTCACCCGCTGTTATTAAGAATTAAACTGAACGGCTCAATCCAGCCCAAGAGCCTTTGCAAAGACTGGGAATGCCCATCTTCTCTTTCTGTGCTATTAAGAGGAGTGACACAGCAGGTTGACCACGAATTTTCTGACGCTCCATTTAAGCTGCATAGTATATATGGGGTCCTGACCTTTACGGTAAAAATGTACCTGTTTATATACTGGAGCAAGGTCTCGCAGAATCAGCTTTTAGCGATTTTGCCATCCTTTTCCTGTGTAGATTTTGCTCCTTGGGGAAGATTTACCACATCAACTGCAATGTAGCAAAAGCTCTATTGATGGCTAAAACTCGAATTGGGCAGCACACAGATTTCCATGCCTCCTCATGGTGGTGCTGCGAGAGACCTTAGCGAAATATTTACTGCTCTTTGCATCAAATACTCTTTATTTCGCTGTGTATTTTTTTTTACTTTTGGTCTTAAGCAAAGGTTCATTCACTTCGTTTCCAAAGCATGATGATCATGATGTTTTAATCCATATCTTTGATGACGGGCTTTAGTTCTCCGCTGTTCTTTGTCAGGGCACAAAGATGGTTTCTCAGTACTGCATTCAGAAGAAGAATAAATAGGACATAGCTGCAGAGTTGTATCTTGCCTCCTCTTCGGGCTTTCACTCTCCTTCATCTAAATGGGGGAGACCAAAGCACGGCAACCGAGTCAAAGTCTGATCATTAAAACTGGGACATCTTTATTTTCTTTTGCCTTACAGAATCTGCTCTCTATCTCCTTCTCCCGGTTTCTGTTATCTGCAGCGTTGAGCTGGAGCCCTCCTTCCTGGTACACTGTGTTCTCCCAACATGCGATCAGCCTGTCTGCTTCCTCCATTCTGACGACCCGCATACAAACTCTCCAGCAGAAAAATCTCACAAACTCCCAGGTTTTGGCACATCTTTTAGATTCAAAGCTTGCAGCTTTCTGTTATTTGAGGTGGCGCAATGGAGGTTTTGTACTCCAAGAAAACCCATCGGAGTATGTATCGGTTTTCTCTGGGTGCCGTCATACCTCTACAGTTATGTCCTTCCCGGAGCTCCAATGAGACTGACAACAAAACATTTCTAGGATCGCGATCTCGCAAAAAGAAGCCCACTGAGACCGTCGAGAGCATAGTACCTGGTAGGGCTCCTGTGGGATTTGTTACAACGGAGTGTGTGCTCATGGACTCCAATATCCCTATCGGGGCCAGCGGTGGTGGAGGTGATGATGATGATGAGGATGTTCAGAAAGGCTGTGGTGTGGATGACAGAGTTGTTGTTACGGCTACCACTACTGCCACAACAATAGAAAACAATGATATTCATCACTCGGGCAATGGAAGAAAGCAAACAGCCATGACAACAACATCAGCTGAAAGGATTCCCATGCCAATCCGCTATCCAATACAATCTGAAAAACAGCTTGCTGATGCCGAAGCCCATTCCTCTACAACCCAACCTCCTGAGGCAATCCCCCTCACGAACCTAACTTCTCCCCCCGCCAACAGGGAAATTCTTATTGCATGCCCTTCGTCCTCTGCTTTGGCTGCGTCTGAGCCAAATACTGCCATCTGCTCGAGATCCTCTTTCACTGAAATTAAGGCAGCAGATCAAATTGTCTCCCAGCCCATGCGCCTAGTCAACTGTAGTTCTGAAAATATCTTCCGCGATTCGTCCTGTTCTTATTCTCATTTTTGGACAGCGAGATCACGGAAATCTAGTGGAGAACTAGATGACATTGATAACCTTCCTTCCTCAAGGCCCATCTCACTCAGTTCCTTCGCCGTTCGAACACATAATCGGAATAAAGGCTCAAAATCGTGGATACCGTTCAGCCTCGAAGATCTCGACAATACCCCCACTTCCAATGAAATGGATTGTCACATTCAAAACCATGCCGCAAGGCCTCCCGCTCAGTTTCTAACTCCCAGCGCTACAGCAGGTAACCACCCACTCAGGAATGTTACAACCATTGATCCGAGGTCGAATGTATATGGCTACTACAGCACTTCACCCCAACGTGCTCATCAATGGCCACAAGGCATGAGGCAACAGCCATATGCAGGTCATACAGAAAAATTGGGATACTATCAACAGAATTTGGTTGCTAATATCCCTCACCAGAACCTTCGATCTGCAACCATTCCTCACACAACCATTGTTACCCCAGGAACTGGTCCACGCATGATGGCTCCCGACGACATCAGCCCTACCAAACACGAAGAAAAGCAGGCGTTGAGAGCATTACAATATACAATGGTGGCCCAAAGCTACCTTCAAACTGGTCACTACCCGCCGGGATTTACCTCCGATACTAGTGGAACGGCCCAGAATATTCATCCCACAAACTCTGGAACAGGTGCTGGGTATTATGAAAGGCCGACTGGTCCTAAACCTAGCCAAACACAGCCGCCTGGTCATATCGATCAGAACTATTCCTTGCACCAAACTCCCATGATTCAAGAGAACGGCGATGCCCATAATTCTGGGTACGGGCCTGACCAAATCCAGCCCTCCTGGATTCCTGGCAATTCTTCGAACATTGGAATTGCGGGTACTGCAGCAGAAACATTTCAGGGCACTGAGAATATGAAACACGCTCCATCTTCACTTTTAACTCAACCACCAGTATCTCTAAAACCACATAATTCGTATCAAACTAATGTCAACACCTCTCCTCAGCGTTTCGATTCCGGCCAGCAATCCAACGTTGAACTATATGGCCTGACCAAGTATCTGAACAACGTAATAACGACTTCTCAGACTGCTCATGATAGCAATCAGAGGTCTCAAATCCAGGTAAAGGATTGTGAGGGCAATGTCCATCCCGTCCCATTCACAGCAGACTCTATAAAATCCTCTCACAACAATCTCCAGCTGGATCCACCGCCAATCAAGAATGCGGCAACCCTACAAATTCAGCGCACGCCCAAAAGTGTGCAAACACAAGGAAGTCTGCCGGACTCCAGCTGCACATCAACATCCATGCCATTAACATATGCTTGTTCCAACGGTCCCAGTAAAGTCAGCCCTGTCTTCACCTCCTCATATATTGGAAGGCCTGATAGCGGCGAGACCATCTCCAAACCCGCTAATTCACCTCAATCACGGTTCAAGTTTAAATTCCCCCCGCCCGGGTTGCCCATTCCAGAAAACTTTCAAGGGGTTCGTGCCGATAAATCTTATTTTGGAGAAGAGACTCCTGCGTCGAGACTTGTTCAGTCTAATATTTGGTTCCACACTGACGCCCGGGGTGAAGATCATTTTCGGCAGCGTATTACTGAAATTGCACGAGAAGAGGCGCGACGCCACAACGCTATAAAGATGCCACTTCGCGTTGGTGAGCAGGAAGGGGTGGCTGAAGCTGGAACTGTTTTATTGGGACATGTTCTTGCCAATCTACGGTCGTATATCCTGAGAGACTCCCATCAAACTAAAGGCTTTGCAAACTTTGGATCTACCCCAAAACACGGTTATGAGTTTCCTGCACATAGTGCTCGCAGAAGCTTTCTTGACATAGATCCTGTCACTGATCCTTGGAAATTGCTCCCTCGCCGCCATCCTTTGCCTAAAACTCCGCTTGTCGCCTATGGAGAGAAAAACGGACGAGAGAACCAGAAAAAAAATTCAAGCTCATAAAAAGCGTACAGGAGGCATGAACAGCATCGCTGCTGATTGGCGTTTGGAAAACTCATTGCTTTTTCATTTTCATTTAGCAACACACAACGTCACAGGGTTTCTTCTCGAATAAAAGGTATACTCCGTACTTGCGAACAAATACCCGGAATGGTGCAGAGAACTGTTCACGAAAAAATAGAGTTTTCTCGTTTTATTTTTTATTTTTTTTTCCCCTTTGGTGATACATTTTGGTAACAAGGCTAGAAAGGGATATGGACGGTACGGGATGAAATTTTTTCTGTTGCCTTGAAATTGGGACTCAGGAATAGATGGTGGGTGTTCCTCATAACGACTGATATTGCATTTTCAATTTTTCAGCATGCCCCACAAACTCTCCCTTCGCGGGCACTTGTGTCTCTTCCCTCCCTTTTCAATTATATTTTCCTTTTCCTCTTTGTTTTGCCACTAGTTTTTCATTTCCCACTAACTGCAACAAAAGGTAGAGGCGTTTTCGACTTAGCTTAGTGCAGTAAATAGCATTTCTCCATCCTCAAGTTGCTATGTATGAAACTAGTAGTCCGTAAAAAGGGCAGACGAATCTGAGTGGAAAAAGTCGATTCGAATCCCTCCATTGGCTAAGCTTTTAAGGGCATTTTTCGGCACTTGTATCAAGTACGGGGCGAGAAAGATGGACAGCTAGAATTTCAATTAAAGAGCATGATATCTGTGATTAATTTTTTGAAACAGGCAAATTTACATTCCACTGATTCATATGAAGATGCAAAATTGGTGGGTGGGATGGGACGGGCGTGGTGGAGAACAAAAAGAGGAGGACAGGTTAGGGGCGAGCCAATGTACAAGGATCATTAAGAAGACTGAATGAAAATAAATAAATAAAATAAATTCTGGCAGTTAAAACATTAAATAAATATAACATTAAACAAATAAAGATTCAAGTGAAAAAAATAATAATAATAAATAATTTAAAAAAACCAAAAAATTGGCTTGGTGAGGGAGGGAGGGGGAGGAAACTGGAGGAATTGCTTCCGCCACTTTTCCCATAGCTTACTTCAGGTGAAAGAAATCTGAAGAGCTTTCTCAAATGGATCCGAACCAAATATACGTGGTTGATTATGATTGTGAGAAAGAGGAGGAAGGAAATGAAGGAAATAAATGTAAATGAAGATGGGTGACTATAGCTCAAAGGAAGCAAGTAGCATATCACTAAGAAAAGTGACGAGGAATCATTACTAATGGTAACAGAAGGAGATACAATTGTATGCAGAGCAATTAGGTCCCCACTTCGCAGCGACTGGGAATAATAAAAAAGCGCTTATGTAGACGGGGAAGCATTTGAAAGGAAGGGTAAGCATTATTGACAACAAAGATAGCCAGAGAATTGATGTGGGTAAAAATGCCTGGGTCGTAAGAAATGAAAATCGCCGCCAGGAAGAGCCAAACGATAGTTTAGCATGAAACGAAATTGATATGGTTATCGTTGAGAGCTGCACAAGCAAGAATGGTCCTGTGTGGATGGAAGGCAGTGCTCACAATTGGTGAGGATCGATTAGAGTGTAGAAAGCTGCCGTGAGGCTCGTAGGTGGAGAGGTAAGTGCCATCAGTATTAAATGTTTTAACCTCATGGCGGTTGGTGCCACTATGATTCGACCGGTCGCGTCAGTTTCGTCAAAAAGATATGGCCAAGAATGAAAGAAAAACGAAAATACATCATGTCAGCAGGATTCCAGGAAATTTTTATAGGCACTTACACTGTGAATACAGGAGCATGTTCATGTACAGCTAGGGTCCGCAAAGTGTCCCTAGTGGCGTGGATTGTGTCTATTGACGTGTCCATCCGCAAGTCCCAAAGCCGAACCTCACCATTTCGGCTACCAGAAATCAACTCCCTGACTCCTCCGCGCTGCATATGGATATTAGTGATCCATTGTTTATGCTCTCGCCACACTTTAACCATAGCAGTGGTGGGTTTCAGGCGCTGATCAAATACTCGCACCGCGCCATCGCCAAATCCTGCAATGAAAATATTTCCGGCGACCTGGTCAGATGTCAAGGAGGTTATGCAAGAACCTGAACGCGCAGATATATCCTACTACATGTCAGAATCCTTACAGTAGTTAAAATTCAATCACCAAATGAAACTTACGTTAGTGCAAACTTCGGTTGCGGCGTTCCAGACACGAATGACTTTAACATCGCCGGCAACAAGTGCTTTCCCCTGTCCCTGCTGCCAATCGAAAACCAAGCCAGCATTTTTGTTACTCGGGATTAGATCAGGGAGCGCACGGAAAGCCGTTACAATCTCAACGTCTGATTCTGATTCATATTTGCGGAATATTTTCAACACGCCATCCGAGGAGCCAGTCATCAAAAGTGCTTGGTCATCCTCGTTGATGAATCGAATCTCGTTGATTCTTGATCCCAACGGATTGCCGTTGGAGAAACGGCTGAGACGTGAATGATTTTGCCAATCCCATATGCTAAATTTCAAATAAGTAACTTTGTAAGACCTGAGCGGGTTATAACGGGCTTACCAAACTGTATCTCTATCATCAGCTACGGCAAGGTGGTCCTCGAATTGGTGGAAGCACATTTTCGTTGGTTGAGTCGGATTGTTCAGAAGTGAAGTAGAAGTATCCCATCGGTTAGTTCCCGCCCTTTCCTTGAGCGGTTGAGTATCTGTAATAATTTTCTCATTACGGCTTCGGCGCCAGAGGCGTTCATTATAATCCGCGCTACCAGGTTCATCTGATTCATTGGGTTTCATTTGGGGCTCGCGAAAGTACTTCCAAGAGTGTGAGCATAATCCGTTCAACTAGCAAATGGGAACATTGTTAAGTTTCTCTTGAAAAGGGGGTCAGCTTACCTCGGTTGACCAGTCCAAAAACTTGCTTTTCAGGGGAATCGTAGGGCTGGCATTCATATCTCTTGGCTGAAAGCCACGGGATAATGGTGCGCGCGCTTGGCGGTACGATCCCGACGTGACTGGTTGATCATTCACTTCAGGAGGTCGAGTCCATTCAACAGGTGTCCGACCCCGTGGGGTAATAGGGACACGAGGTTTCACTGAAGCTGATTTAATCGGCGATTCAGGGCGTTCACTATTAACGTTCGAGCCAAAAGCCAAGTTTTTCAGGGACGCAGCTACACTGGCCGTCCTCCTCAAACTTAGCGACAGGTATCCTTCAGCTTTCGGTGTTAAGCTAGACTGAACTGGTGGTGTAGCAGGACGTGCTCTCTTGAAATCAGGTGGCTCCGCACGCCGAGGTTTACCGATTTGAGCGCGAGCGTATAGCTTTAGAACATCATCCTTAGCAGTTCGCGCTAAAGCTCTCATTGGAGACGCCAGTAGCGATTTGTGAATATAGTCAACAATGATGCCACCGTCTTGGGCTACTTCGGGGTGTGGGTCGACCGAAAGCATGAGGACAAGTTTCCAGATCGACCCAAATATTGTGTTATAGGACACCCCGTTCTCGTATGGGAACGGCAGCATTTGGGAATTCTTGTTACCTGACGTTTGATGTAAGAGAATGTGTCGTTCTTCAAGTAGCTGTTCATATGCAGTGACAAGGAACTTGTTCTGATATCGCTTCACAAATGTCGACAGGAAAACTAATAGTTCTTTTCTTACTAACACGCTACCATCAGAACCCATAGACAGAACAGAGAGGGCTAGAGCTTCTTCAATTTGAGCCACTTGGTCGGTCAAATCGGGAATGCCAATGAAGCTTGTTAAAGCGTGCAACATCGCAGCGCGAACCTCTGGGACCGGGTCCAGGGTAAGTTCACAAAGCCTCGCGGGCGCGGAGCATCGAATACCGACCCACTTTGCCTCAGGGAAGTCGAGCCAAAGCATACTCAAGCAGAGGCACGACCATTGGCGTAGGAGAGGGTTTTCCACATCCATCAAATGGGTAAGACAGGCCTCGAAGAGCTCGGGAGCAAGACAAACATTTTGCCCTTGAGGATAGTATTTGCAAAAGATCGCAACGATGAATGCGCACATGGCACGGTGTTCACTTGCGTTACCGACGGGAATGGGAGATGCAGGACTCAATATTGTAATGAAATAATGAATCCCATTATCCTTGAGCAAATCGTTTTGGACGGTATGGTCGACAGCCATGATCCTAGCCCAAATAAAGACCATGACAGGTTTAAGTTCCTGGGCGGTACTCTGCAAAAGCTTGACAACATATGGGAATATACCAATGCTCAGAGCTAAATGAACTGCCCACGGCCCTAGGTCAAGAAATTTGCTGAGCAGAATCAATGCACGTAGGCGATGAGCCTGACTCAACAACACCTGCAACACGATTGGAAGCTGATCCGGCGGGGTTTTCTCTGTAGGACTCGATGAAAGATAAACTTCAAAAGCAGTGAGTTGTTCGGCAAAAAAAGACGAATGCTGATAATCATAATGTCGTTTTCCTTCCTCGTGATCGATGAGAGCCGGCAGCTGAGCGAGAACCATTTCAATGGCAAGGTCCCAACTTTGCCACAGGGGATGAGTATGAGTTTCAGGTAGGTTGGGTGATGAAATTGGGTGGCATTCATGAGCCCTCATAATCCGTTCGGCGAGTAAGAAGTTCCTAAACAACGCGGCAACCATGAGGTCCTGTCTAAAAAGTTTTTTGAATAGCGGTCTAGGGAGGGTATTCCAAGCAATCGTATCCGTGATTGCAGTAAATATCCAATTCAATTCACCGAGAGGACTCCTTCGGTCTTGGAGACGTCCGGGCACTCTGAATTCGTCGATGGATATACTAGTGCGTAAAGGGTTTTGCAAGACAAAGTATCTCAAAGCAATCTCGATAGGGGTGGTTAAGCAAGAGGTGAAAAGGTCAGCAGGGAGATCGGGGTTAGTTGGAAGGGTTTCGGTTCTCTCGCAAGCGGCGAGCAAAATACAGTCGCCATAGTTTTGGATGAGGGCATTTGGATCCCGTTTGCGAAGTTCGATGTTTTCTTTCTCGTGCTTCTCTACGAATGTTTGGAAGTTGTGGACGATATTTCCCGCATGAGAAACGTCAAACACGAACAGACTTGGTCCAGCAAGCCAGGTCTGCAAATCGTACAATGAAACCGGGATATACTGGGTATAATTTTTGTTAAATACCCAAAGCTCCCCCGATTGCGTTGGTAAAGGGACACCATGACCATTGTAATGAAATAGCACCCGTTCGTCCTTCGCGTTACGACGAAGAGAGATGCAGAATTTCTTCGTCTCGTCAACTGAAGGGTCCAAATATTGCTTATAACGTGTACGAAGACTGAGGGTTTCATATTGCTCTTGTAATTTCTTTCCAATTTGTTCCATCACCTTGTTTTGTGCTCCAGTGGTCGATGTTGGGTCGACCCAACATTCCAGCTTCGCCGTGGGGTTAGTTTTCACTACATCCGGCGGGTCGACACCTATGTTGAGGCAAATGGCTAAGGCGGCGGAAACAGTTTTCAATCGATCTCTCATGCGCCAGTCTTGACTCGGCCAACTCCCAGCAGGATCCTTCGGGATGCCACTGGTTTCATGCCTTTTCTCCGTGAAATACATATAAAAGCTCTGTGGAGCACGTAGTTAGAATAAAAGAAACTCCTTGACGTAAGAAAAAAGTCGCGCTGCGTTTTTACTCACGGAATTAAGGATCTTTAGATATTCGCTAGAAGTATATTCTTCATGCCAACCGTGCCTTAGCTGGAAATCCTCATCATCGCCATGCGGTACCCCGTTCTCAACATACAGCCTGGGGTAGTGTTCGCTCTTTGCCCGGATAAGCGTAGGTGTCGGGCGTACGTTTTTTGTTACTGCCGGCGACACAGCTCTTGTATCAACATCCGCGCTATTGGAAGGAGCCTGTGAAGCGTTTGACCTTGCACTGTTTTGAAGCTGGTCGACGATGGTTGTTCTGGATCGCTGGTGACTCAGTGCAGAAGGGGGTGGTGCATCGTTTGGCGGTGGTATATACTCATCGACCTGTGGACCAAAGGCGACTCGGACCGACTTGCCCTGCCCACGTTGTTGGGGTCCAGCGCCTTGTGCCATATTGGGATACTGCTGGACTGGCGCAGTTCGGTCCATGTCAAAGTCGGGGTCTTTCATTATTCGAAGCCATTCATGGCCTCAACAGGAGGGATGCAACAGCTTGCATTCAAAACCGAAATGATACTGTTGTGTCTTTTCACGGCGATTAAGGTGATATAAAAGTATTAGGACTTCGCGGTATTTTGATGGAGCAGTGTGGTAGGTAGCACCGCAACCTATCTTGCGCGGAAAGGTAGAGTGACAACCGGGGAGGCCCTGTTAAGGCAAAATAACGCTAACACAGATCAGTGCTAGCAAAGGAACACATCCTTCGTGTCCGATATGTAATGGACAGTACGGAGTAGATCAGCCCCAGCGAAACAGAACCTACGATGTCATATAGGATGTGAAGTTTGAATCCGTCTTGTCGTCGCCGTGCGGCAGTTGACGGCCCGCGGGCTGGAGCTGATTAAATGGCGGATTAACAATAACCCGGCCAGCCAACGCCAACATCATCGACTTTTCAACCTGCTCCGCGAGCTTGGGCAGTGCCAGACAAATGAACTCCTGCGAGCCTCCGCATGAGCTGGGTGGGCGTGGGAAATCCTTAGAATTGTGGCTCTTTCCAAACGAGAATGTTGGGTTCACAATCTGCCTCTCCGTTTTACAGCCAAATCTCACCGATACTTATTAGTAGCCAAGCTCATACTCAAAAACAAAGCTACCTGCGATGAACGAAGAGAGTTGATAATACTTGGTGTTACATTAACTGCCGGGTTGAGAGACAGGGATGATTGACGATATCCTATTGGAGCTTGATTCACTGGGGCAACCTATTCCATAGCCAGTGTATGGATCGATCTATGCTTTCCGCTACCTCATGCCCTCCACTTCCCGCAGCAACGGTCGACACGACGGACATCCAGTTATAGGAAAACCTTCACAAGTTGTTGATGACACGAAGCGGGCAACGCGATACCCTCTCCTCGTCAAAATGACATAGCTTTCGATAGCCGAACCAACCATATACGCGAGTTTTGATTAATTGGGTTGGGACCAAACCAACTACTTGGCTCATTGTCAGTTCCTTTTGATGTGCCAATCTTGAAGTCACAATGTCGGAAGCCATTGGCGCTCACGTGCTGAGACCAGTCAGCCGTATGCGAGCGACTATGATCACACAGCCCTATCCTTAATTTAGACGTGGCCTGCATCTTAGGCGTTATCACTAGCTAAATCCGAACATTTATTTCCCACACCGCTTGCGCACCAACAACGCAAGCGAGTGTTGGCTGGAGGTTTGCTTTTGTCGGACTTATGTTTTCTCAGTTCACTATCTTAGCAACGTCGCCAAACCCTACCTCCCAAATGTGACGCCAACTTGGCTGCGAGTGTTACCACTTCGCGGCTGACCAGCCGCCTTCCGTAACCGAAAGGATCTATTACCCGAGTCGGTTGTGACGGATTTGGAAGAATGCAAGGGCCCAGGGGATACCATCCAACTCTCATTGGAGACACCTTTTGTGCTGGTCGCTACAAAATTGTTCACAGGTTTAGATTTGGCGGATATTCAACCAGCTGTTTTGTCCATGACAAGCAAATACAGCGCTATACTAAAGATGCTTGTTGAAGGAGCTTCACAAAGCAGTAATAAGAGCGAAATTCTTCATCTGTTAACGGAAGAAGATTCAGATGACATAATTGCTGGATGATTGACATCTTGGGACCACTATCTGAAAAGATGGTGGAATTCTTGAGCTAATCACTCTAAGTTCTTTAAGCCAGATAAGTCAGGGATCACCAATTTTCAGCACTTTGGTGCACCCGGATTCCGCCGCCTTCATCAAGGGATGTTCGATATAGACCGCGGTGAGACTCCTGAAATGTGTGAGTGAGATGTTGTTAGTGGCGAGTTAAAAGTTCTGGAAGATGTTTAGGGCTATGATGACATTTGAACCAGGAGAAAGACAGACAGCGAAGTAGCTCGCGATGTCTGAGTTCATGGTGAAGTGGGCCATGCTAACATGGGAAAGGAGGCTTTATGCCGCGGGGAAAAGGTGATAAATTGTTCATATTAATTGTTTACATAGGATCCTCCGAAACTTTATTATTCTCCCGATATGGTTTTTGGAAATATTATCATTCAATTAAGTCTTCGTTAAATACTGAGGGCATCTGTGGGAGAATAGGGCAAACTTCCGGTTGAGGATGTGTGGGTGACCCAGAAGGAATTCCTGCGGCTTAGGTCACCACTTTATGTCCCTTGCATTTTCAGGCTCCCTCCCCCTTCAGATCCATCTTCCGTTTTCAATTCCCTTTTGCTTTTCACTCCTTCACCCGCCAAGTCGCCTCACGGCTTCCTCCAGCCACCCTACCACCGCTAGGCATGGTCAAAACCCGTAGTGCCGCCGCAAAAACAGCGTGGCGGGGACCATTACGCCCAGTCTCACGAAACTGACGTCGCTTGAACCGCCCTCAACATTTCGACCAGCATCGTCCGTAGTGTAGTCAATGCCCATGATGACCTCGCGAAAACCGCTCAATCAAAAACACGGCCCCGTTCAAGGCCAGAACGGCCCCCCTCTGCAACTGTGAGGTGCCTTCCTTCTCTTGACAACACGTCACTGTCAAATGAGGTTCTAGGAATAGAAACTGGTGTCTACTTGGAACCATTTTGCTGGTGCCCTGAGTGATGCAGCTGAGGACCCGGCGACATTTCCCACCCTCCAATCTCCGCTCTAAGGCTGCCACCAATGCCGCGATTGAAGGATCTCTCAAGATCATGGAAACTGAGGTGACATTCTCTGAATGTTCCCAGTCACACCTTCAGATGTTGGAAAACTGAGGCAACATCGCATGTGGAAATAGGCTACACAGCCCCCCCTCGGACAACACTGCAGCTGCATAGATAAGGAGAAGAAAAAACTTTATGCAAGCTCGGTTGTATGACATAAATGAAGGCATCCCTCTGTTCTACCGAGCCGTATGCTCTTGTCTAACGTTATAATATATGGTTAATTGCAAATCATACTTACATGTATATATATATATATTCACTCTTTGAGCCACGTTGATTTCCATAATGCTTCACATGCTTATTCCCTTGTGAGATTCCCCTTCTCTTTGTTAATTTCGACACGGGTTGTTTAACATCTATACGGAGGATATAGATATATCTGATGTTCACCCTCGAATATGGCTTTGGCAAAAACCGTGTATTTAGTTCTCGCAAGCCCAGCCCACTCTTCTTTTATTTTTATTTTTATTTTTATTTTTTTGTATTTGATTTTGCTAAAAGAATTACCGGTCCGCGCTGCACTCTCTTGAAATAAGTTGGTTACCCAACACTCAGGGCAGGTTCCCCCCCCCCATGGAGGGCAAAATATGGAGAAACTTGAACAGTTCAACATTCAAAGCGCTAACATAGTTACTCCGTACTCGTGCCTTCGCTTGGTGGCCCCCACCACCTGTCGGTTGTGGGTGCGCCACGGCTCAACGAAAATAACAGCTCAACGAAAAAAAAATCAATAAATATTTCATTAAATTTATTTCTCTTGATTAATCACCACCACTATGTCTAATAAAATCAATGAGATTAAGATTCAAATTCAACAAGCAATCAACGCGTTTCAGAAAGATAATACATGAAAAATCGCAGAATTAGCACGAGAATTCAATGTTTCATATGACCGACTCTATCATCGCCTCAAAAACTGTTCATCTCAATACACACGATCCTCAACGAATAGATTACTCACTGATGTTCAAGAGAAAGTCATGAGCATATACATTCATCATTTAGACAAGACTGGACTATCATCTACAGCTGCAATGATTGAAGAATGTGCAAATACAATTCTACACTGAAGTCACAGTTTTAAAACAGTTAGTAAGATGTGAGCATATTGATATCTTAAACGATTAAAGAATAATGGCTGGGTACACATTAAACAAACTCTTAAGGATCCTAAGCGTATTACTGCAGAGGATATAGAAGTGTTTATTACATGATATCAAGAATATAAGAAGCTTATTGAGAAACATGATATACAGATCAAGAATATCTACAACATGAATGAGATTGACATTGTTACTGGTCAGGGTTGAGCGGAGCTGATATATACACAATATCCTCATTAAAATTGATTAGAAAGTAATTATTCTCATGAATCAGCTACTGTGATAGAGTGTATTTCAAGTGATAGAGAGACTATATCTTTCTTTGTTCTACTGTCTGAAACTGTTTATCTTAAGAATTAGTACAGAATCTCTATATCTGATAACTGAGTGCTCGCTGCAACAAAAGCAGGATATATTAATAATAAGATTGCATTGCAATGAATTCATTATTTTAATTATTACACTAGTCTACAACAGAAGAGAGACTATCAACTTCTTTTAATGAATAATCATAAATCTCATATTACATACAATCTTCTGAAGTTTTACAACAAGAAGAATATTATAGTGTATACACTACCTTCTCACTCTACACACCTGCTTCAACCACTGGATAATGTGTCTTTTCAACAGTATAAGCACTATCATATCAGAGCTGTTAATGCCGCTGCTCAACTTCAAGCTAAGAAGTATAAAATACACGAGTTTCTCATCAATCTTCTGAACGTTTGAAAGCAGGCATTAAAGTCTGATATCATTCTTCGTGGCTGGTCTAATGTGAAGCTTATATTTATTATGTCAGAGAAGGTTATTGATGTTCTACAAGAGCAGTTAAATAAGAAACCTAATATTCAATTTCCAGATGATTCAGATTCAGATTTCGCCAATCCTCCATCCTCTCAGCTATCCTCATCTAAAATCATACAAGATCTTCGGAATTTGATTAAAAAATCACAAAAGAGATTGAAAGAGATTGAAAATATGCTAGATGAGGTTGCTTCAGGTCTAGAGAGAAAACTGAATAAGATGTTTCATGAAAGTCTTATACAGGCAGAGGTTAATGCTCAACAAGAGATTCAACTTAACAAGATAATATCAGCTTGTTCTCGTTCATGAAAGACTCGTAGACAGATCATTGATATCTCTGCTAACAGTGTCTTATGAGTAAAGAATGCTAATCGACGCATTGATGAACGTAGAGCAGCGGAAATAAATAAAACATGGTCAACGCTTTGCAGAAAGCTTCGTACAGAAAGAAAAAAATCTACTACAACAGGCGTAGAAACTGAAGAGATTTTAAATGAGAAAAGAGATATCACTCAAGTACCAGATTCAGAGTTGTTTTTTATAGATAAATAGTTTAAATGTTGATTAATGAATTCTTTTATTTCATCAGTTTGATTTTTTTTTCGTTGAGCTGTTATTTTCGTTGAGCCGTGGCGCACCCACAACCGACAGGTGGTGGGGGCCACCAAGCGAAGGCACGAGTACAGCAAATCAGGAGAAAATGGACATAATTTGCACTAGGTTCGAAAGCGGGTTAGCGGGACATATTCTGAAACTCGCCTGGATTCCAGATTTACTGCTGAGTACAGAGTACTCCGTACTAATTACTATGCATGTTGCCAACGGACCCTCACCCCCCCCTTTTTTTTTTAATTCCGTATATATATACGGAGTATACATATATTTAAAGTATTCAACGCTAAATTTTTAACAAAAGAAGCAACTTGGAAATTTTTTACTTGGCAAAATCTCTTCCCCAGGGCAGGCAGGGGAGCAGGTTCAGATGGAGGAGAGGATATGTCAAACCCCCCATGTGTAACGAAGAAGGGACTTGCGAAATCATTTGAGGTTGATCTTGCTCGTCATCGCACTGGGGATTGTAACACGAGTTGCAAACGATGGTGGACACCTGGGAACTTGGAAGGTCAGGAGGGAGGGCTGAGGCATGCTCCGAAAACGCAGGACAGCGGATATATAAGTATTTTTGTTGGATCTGGTTGGGCGTTGACAACAAAAAAGAATTTTTGTTTTTTGTTTTTTTCGATTGTGACAAGGAACAGAGATTTTTAGGTCATCGAACATTCCAATTTTCTGGCCATATTTATTTATATACAGAGTATTGAAGGCCAAACGTCTCCTTGCTGCTCGTTGGTTGATGGATCTCACTTTTTTTGACTATCCACGGAAGTATCCAATTACTCTATTATCTCTTTACGACTGCATTTTGCCCGCCCTGAAATATTTCCAGTAACTGACGTCTGTAGGGCGTCAAATATGTGAGATTCATTTGGGGGGAGAGGGGGGTTGCTGGTAACAAGAATAAAATATTTCTTGTTACACCATACACCGAACTCCGTGCAGGGCGCACTCCGGGAAAAAAAAGTTAACAACCCTTTGTCTTTCCAAGCACTTCTTTATTTGCTGCTTGCCCGGAAGCTTTTACTTATATATATTTATGTATTTAATAGTTATTTATTTATTTATTTATTTATTTTGCTCGCAAACTGTCAACCGGATGTCCAATAATATCCGCAGAACACCCACAGAACACCCACCATCAGGAAGCCGCCGCTTAAAGGGCCTCCCTGTATGTAACAAACAGGGGGAAGGAAAATTGATTTTATCACCAACAGTTTCTTCGAACTTTTAGCGCAAGCGCAATCCCCCCCTTTTTATCTGTTTCTCTGAAGGCTCTCTGATTATGTTTTCCCCCTTGGCTCTGTGTACGACCAAAAAAAATTTTTTTTTTT
>LGRN01000418.1:0-24994 GCA_001883825.1 Emergomyces pasteurianus Ep9510
TGGAGAGTCGTCATATTGAGGAGGGCAGAGCAGATCTGACAGCACGCGAAAGGAATGCGACAAAGCGATAGGCTTTAATGTTGCATAGCACTAGATCAGAAGATGCTTACCTCTGTGCCAATGACTGGATAAATATGGCGGACGGCTGTTACACACTGACAGGCAGAGAGGGTGTGTGTGTGTGTGTGTGTGTGTGTGTGTGTGTGTGTGTGTGTGTATGTATGTATGTATGTACGTGGAGGATGAAGATGAGGAGGGTGAGGAGATTAGGTGGAGCTAACGGCCCGGCTGGTGAAAGACTGGACTGAGGTAGCACACAACAACAGCAACAGGGCCAGCTTTTTGAAGGTGTAAATTTCACAAGTAGCAGACGTTTGGGGAGGGAGCATCTGCACAGAGTGTCTCTGTCCGACAGACAAGCACGGAAGCAGATCAGAAAGAGGTTGAAGTTTGAGGTTGAAGTTGAGGAGGAGAAGCAGGACAAAGCCAAACCCCCGGAGAAAAAGAACGGCCGCCGCACGTGAGAAACCCAGCAGGAAGATTCCAGACAGGGGAGTCAAGAAAATACCTTGAATTATGAAATAAGATAAAATAAAATATGATGTGCTGATAAATTTGATAATCTGATATTACGGGAAAATTAATTTTGAATTCTACTTTACTGAGCACACCTGAAAATAACTTATCAGGGATAATTTATTAAATCATTCCCATGTGCTCTGCTTCCACCCGTTCCTCTTCTCCCCCACCAAATCAGCCTGAGATACGGAGCAGACTGGACTTGGCTGGCGGACAGCGACTTTCTGGTTAAGAACACCCCCCATTTGTAGTTAAACCAAGCCCCAATGGCCCCCAGGACCTCCCATAAGCTAACTGCGAGGCCGCGAACCCCGAAGACCAAGTTCAACTCACCAGAAACCAACCAGAAACCAACCAGAAACCCCTAGCGAGGGAGAGAAGGTTCCCCCAAGCCCAGGGAGCGGGGAATTAATACCCGTCAACTTGGGGGCAATTCCAAGACTCCAACTAACCTTATTTCAGGTATTTGCTTTTTCCTTAGGCCAATCTGCCTGCTGAGTACGGAGTAGTTCCATACATAATTGTTACTCCGGACGGAGCATTCCTATCGCCTTTCCCGCTCCAGCTGTGCTCATTTTGCTTGCTTTTTCCCTATTACTTTCCCTCCAATAGGCACGCTCATAAGCGAGAAATAAATTCAGGCCACAGAGCAAATCCACAACCAAATCCACGTGGGTCAGAGGTTGGGAGGGGCCAATTCTACACATAAAGTAAAAAGTACGGAGTACTCCGTACAGCGTACGGGGGTACCGAGTACAGAAGCTCCTACTGCGTATGCTTATAGTAATATTATTCTTGTTATTTTAATCATTCCTATCTCTACTCGCCCGTCCATCCGGCACCCAAGGAGTGGCTTGATTTTCATTAAATTTGACCATAAAAAGGACAGCGTGAGGGGAAGTCAAATTAGGGCCTCTTCCCTGCTGCAGCCAATTCTTTTCTTTTTCTTCATAATATATTATTTTCTGTATTCATATACCACGGAGCACTCCGTACAGATTGGAATGAAAAATAAAAATTAATTGCTGAATTAATTGATTGTCGGTTTCCCCCAGCAGGCGCTGATATTATTTTTCGGAAAGCGAACTCGCGTTCTGTGCGGAGATAACAATTATACTACGCCGTAGAAAAGAAAAGGAAGCAAAACTCCAGAACGAGCCTGATTTCTATCCCCCCCGTCAGGCCCTCGACTTCTTCTTCATCGTCTTCGTCTTCTTCTTCATCCTCTCCCCGTCTCCTATCTTTCCCTTGTTTGATTGCCGATCCTCTGGGAAAACAAAAGGCTTCTCCTCAGTCCAGAGTCCACCAAGCACACTAGCCCTTGAACTTGACTCTTGTCAAGGTCATTTCCCTCTCCACAATAATAATCACAATAACGAATAATCATACAGTCTGCTCGATAATTTTCTGTTGCTCCACTCCTAGTCCATGCAGCCCAGGGTCTCTATTCCCGCGCCGTCTGCCAGCTACGACCAGGTACGAGTTGACAACTTCGACGGGGGGAACTACGCAGTACTCCGGAGTATGTACAGAGTACTCCGTACATACAGCCAAAAAAAGCTGATCCACTAGTTGAAACTACTGGCACTTGGTGAACCGTGCTGCTGACAACAAAAATGAGTTAAACAACCCGCTGTTGTTGGTTTGCGTTTGAACCCATTTGGCGGCCAAACTTTATATAAATCTTCAAGCCAACCTGCTAGGAAGATATAAATTGCGGAGTTACGGAATTTATTAGCTCTTGTCGTTTCTGTTTTGCTTGGTTTCTCTTCTTTCTCCCCCAGGATTCGCTGGCTCCCTCATGTTTTTATAGGTTACGGGAGGAAGAGCTGAGAAAGACATATGTTTCAACGAGGCGCAAAATGGTGAAATCCTTCTTCTGATAGATCGTGAGAATAATAATCGCAAATTGGTTTGTCCGGCCTCGTCAACCCTCGCTGACCTTTTTAGTGTTTAAATCTCCGGAGTAGCTCGCATATGGCCGAATGTTGATCAATGGTTTGCTCGTTAGTTTCCTGTCAGCAAATAGAATATTTTTGTCACCTATCTCCGTTTATTCTGGCACTCTTGGGACGCGCTCCTCGCAGCTATCATTAAGTATGCTCCAGTATTTTTTCCGCCCAAGTCGGCTCAAGCAGATGTTAAATGGACGGAAACGATCGGCTCTTGTAGCTTCAATTCTTCTTGTACTCCGTAGTTACGGATCCCTTTACCAACTGCCCCCCACGTTCTCAATTCTGATATAAATAACCATACACCGACGGAGTACTACGGACTACGGACTAGACTTCTACAGATTTCTCACACTCGCCGCCCTCCACTGGTATTTAACAGGGGGTGTCTCCTGTCCTCACTTCCTCACGCAAATAATACATCCCGCCTGCTTCCTAGGCAATCTCTCCCTGCTTCCATATCTTGCTCCTCCCCATCATCTCCCGCTGAATTCCCACCGTCAAGATCTGCGTGGACATCCCTTTTTCCTTTCCATCAAACTGACGGATAAGGACACAGTCGTAAGAGGGGATTGTAAATTAAGAATGGTGACAGTGGGAAGTAAGGCGTACCTACAGAGGAGATTAGTGGTGAGAGGGATTTGACTACTTAAATTTAATTAAAAAAAATTCGGGAGGCCACATATGAGCTGGCCATATGATAATTAGTGGGCTGCTGCTATATTTCCCAAGGATTTCCGTGTTCTTCTTCCATGAGGGAAGGTTAGTGATTTCTGGTTGGGACCTTGAATCCTAGGTTCCAGAGTTCATTGACTATATATATGTGCTACAGATAGTGTCCCATTTTGACCCAAGGGGGTTGGTGGGAAACCCTTCTGGAAGGGGTTCTCGGGCGCCAACGAGGAGATTTAGTAATGGTGATTTGCTGCTGCTGTTTAGGCCCATGATGCTGACTAGCTCACTGGTGGTGGATGAGTAGGTTCATTTGAAGTTGAAAGGGGATTAGAGGCTGCTCGTTTTTGTACAGGATCCTCCTTCGCCCTCGGTACCTAAAAATCATAACGTATGTATAGAGGCGGAAAATCTAGTTAGGAGCCCAGATGAACAGTTCCTGGTGTTCCTACTCCGTACCAGAACCTCGACAACTACGCGGTAACTCATGCGTCCATCCTGATGACTATGGCCAGCTCCTAAACCCGGATCTGAGAAGACATTTTTGTTGGATACAGTGTTCTGGTTGGTTGATTGCTGGTTGGCAGTGCCCATTCTTCTTGTGTTTTCGAGACTCCCGAAACAATCGGCCGAGGGAATGGGGGCATTACTGAGGTGAAATCTATTGCTTGCTCTTTTTTCTCTTTCTTTTTGTTTTTTCAAATGTAAAATCGAAGCGGCTCAGGATCTTTCTAGATCCCTGATGGCATGTTGTGCTAACGCATAAGTTAGAATAATATCATAGTTGGCTAATAGCTGAATATCCTTATCGTTGTTAACATGAATCACGAAACTTTTCATCACATCAAACATCATCCAGAGAACAATTGGGGAAGTTTTGCTGATGTCTTCAGGAGCAAGGAAACGCCTTCGGGGTCCAATCAGCTGGCAATTGGCGTGGAAAACCCCCAATATGCTGCTGATGCTTTTGAAAGAAACGAACTATAAAATAAAATAAAATAAAATATGCCACAAGCGGAGAGATGGGTTAATTATATAAGTTACAACAGCCCATCCCTTTACGTCACTCAGCTGGAAGAGGGTATGTAAAATCCAATTCATGCAACAGTATATCATCATGAGGGCGGACACATCTGCTTTCTCGGATCACAAGAGAGTACGGAATCTCCCTTAGGTTTGTCGATGAAGGGCTGGCTCAATTATTGAAAACCAAGAGTATACATATTTTCAACATACGTGGAATATGTGGAATGCAAGATAAGAAAAAAAGTGTATGGAAATGTATATAGAAGCACCGTATTTGTGCTCCCTTTAGAGTAGGCAATTGCGCTGAACAAAATATAGAAGATATGTATGAAAAGAGCATACCAGCCCAAGTTCAAAGCACGTAGCCGAGATGGAGCATTTAAGATATCACATAGGTCAGGATATCTGGGGCCAGAAATCTTTTCTCATAGTTAGGAGTTCATTCGTAAACGCTGTGGCTGAATTGTCCATTCAAGCGCAGGAATCGTGGGAAGCCTCAGTTAAAAGCTTTGGATGGAAATCCCTCTACCTGGCCCTGGGAGTAATGAAAAGGAGCTGGGATGTGAAGCTAGGTGCCAGTAATACTTCAAAATGTTGCCATCTTCAGAGAGGGGGAGGTTTCCCGCCAAAGAAAACGAAGAAGAAAACGAGTAAGAAAATGCATATAAAAAATTGAACCTGAGAGGAAATGAACAAAGAGAGAAAGGAAAGGACAGCCTCTGTTGGTTTTCTGCTTCTGGGGGGAGCATCCCGTCCATGGTGTGACGTGGTGAGACAAGGAATGAAAAGAAGAGTGTAGAGAGATAACTTTCGTAGATAGTCCTAAGGATAACGAATTCAAGGTCCTAGCAATCCATATTAAATAACTCTACCCCAGATTAATTATCAGGGGGATTCTCCGATCCATGGAAACCACCTAAGATAGAAAAAGAGTCCCTTCAACATAACTTAGCTGATATAGAGAGACAGAGAAAAATATATGAATGAAGGGGGCCTGTTGGGGCAGAAGTTTTGTTATTAAGAATGCGCTGGAATAGAGTGTGATGCAATAATCACACCTCGTCCCTGTTCATGAAGCCATACAGAGGTAATTACTGTATATACATACATTGCTGTACAATCATGCATGCCTGCATGCCTGCATGGAAGATGGAAGATGGAAGATGGAACGGTGATAGAAAACGGCAGTTAGCTCCGGCAGGGAAGGAAACAAAAAGGGGTGGGTTGAGTTGGTTATTTAAACCTGATGGATATTTATCTCGTCGGCACACACATCATCACCGACACCCATCGTCGAGAAAGGTTGGAACCTGAAACACTTTCTCGAGCTCACTGGAAGGTCTGTTGGATGGAAGTAAGGATATCCCTGCATCCTGGCAGCTGATAAACTTATTTGCAACTAACTTTGGCATCGGCCACTATCACAAACCGGCATCACAATCATATTCACGCAATGGCATTTTCTTGTCTTCTTCTTTTTGAATATCTTGATCAGAAAAACATACATTATTCCATGCACACATGGAGAGGGAGGTACACTGGTTGTATATGATGTACTCTTCTGTCATAGAATAAAACGGGGAAAGTAGAACGCATTAAGTTGGTCAAGCAAGCACATATTCAAAAACGTGTTACTGCTGCCAATGCCAGATTTGAGAAGAAAAAAAAAAAAAAAGAAAGAAAATCCACGCGGAGATGAAGCCAGTTTGCGACAACATTGAAAGGCAGACATCCTGGTCCAGCTACTGTCGCTGTTCCCCGGGAGCACGCTGTTGAAACTGGGATAATTTTTGTTCATGGTTAAGACAGGACATCAGGTTCTCCGGCAGTAATACCCGATAATTACTGGTCTGGGTTCGTTGGGACTAACCAGCATATCGCAGACGATCGTGGGCTCCGATCTGATAGATACTCCGTAATCGATTTGTCTTTTTTTCTTCTTCTTCTTCTTCTTCTTCTTCTTCTTCTTCTTCTTCTTCTTCTTCTTCATCTTTCTCTTCTTTTTATCGGGGAATAAATGTGCATATGTACTCCATACATGTACCGCTGATCAGGATGATTGTCATCGCCACTGCTCACACCAATGTGCAATGGCTGATAGGCTTCGAAGGATGGACACAGGATCTACGGAGTACCGAGTACAAGCGGTAAGGATCGTCGGAGCTCTGCAAATCAAATACAGGATTAGCCAGTGGCCAGTCAATCGCGATATCCCTGCGCTTGTCAACCCAACCTGAAACGGTTTCGCTCTTGGGCCAATTATTGTCTGTGTCAACCAGTGTTCCAAGGACCTGATTTGTCGTGGGCTAGTAGTGGGGGAGAAAGCAGGACAGAGAGACAGGGGGAGGCCCTGCGAAATCGCCATACCGAAAAATAAAAAAGTTTCTGGCAAGTGGAGAAGTATTGGTTCTCTAGTGAATTAAAACGGAAAAAGAAAAAAAAGAAAAAAAGAAAATGGCTCTTAAAGCAAATACACACAGAAGGCACGTTTGAAGGTTCTCCTCACGTTGCCCTCGCTTGGGATGATTGCTCAAAGAGATGATTGAGAACCAGCCAGATAGTTATCTCAGGGAGTCTATCTCACACAATCAGCCTTTGTTGATCCAGAAAACTGATAAATCTCCCATCGGCGAACAAATAGCTAGAGTACTCCGTACGGACTAGCATTCAGGATGGTGATGCCGAAAATATTTTGTCTTCTAAAAGCTTCCCCACCAATCCAATCCACAGAAGAGAAAAATAAAAATAAAAAAGAGTCCGTGTATTCGAGGGTTTTCTTATTCCAGGCAACTTACCCCTGACTACTGACTCCCCATCAGATCCATTTTTCGCCTCCCTAGGGGGTTACTTGTTACCGTCAGGCTCCAGGTACAGACTAACAAAGCTAAAACGCTCTTGTTGAAGTCCCTTCGCCCAACCACTCCGGGGCCAGGGTCCCCAGGTAGCCCTCGCAGGCCAACCGGACACCCGGCTTCATTTTTTTTTTTTTTTTTTTTTTTTTTTTTTTTTTTTTTTCACTGCCAATTGGATGGACGGCGGCGGAACGACGGGATTTCAGCCAAACAAGCTCTAGTGTACGTTTTTGTCTTCTGTTGTTGCCTTTTTCATGCGTCTCCCTTCGTACGGAGTTATGCGTAATATGATTGCTGCGTTGGTGCAGGAGGTAAGGGGAGTGGGCGGCGACCCAGAAGGGCTTTTGGGGACAATTTTATATTTATCAATTTTTATATCTATCTCCTACCTACTCCCGTGGTTCTGTCTGTGTTTCAAATCAAAGGAATTTACATGAACTTTCATCAAACTTCGAAGGCGTACATCCACAGATTTTCCACTTTCAATACCTGCTGAGATCGTATTCAGCGGGTGATAGAAAATCCCTCTTACAACCATTATTGTGGATAGAGCCTGCTCCGTAATATATATATACAATACTCCATATGAAGCCCATAAACAGCACTTTTTGTTTAAAAAAGAGAATTGTGAGGAGTCGGATAAAAATAAAATGAAAATAAAAAGCCAGCTTAACTATTTAATGCCTAAGCTAGTCTCCCTAAACAGCGGAGCGATAAAAAAAAGAAAGCGTCAAAAACAAAAGTCAATCCCATACCCTCGGGCCGCTGGGCGGAAAAGCCGTTCGAACAAGAAACGCTTGTGGTTTGGAAAAACGAGGAAAAAAGTTGGAGCATTTGCGTGGCTGAATGGTGGCGGTTGGTGGTGGTGGTGGCCCGGTTGGAAGCTCTGAAAGCTTCGAAAAAATAATTAACGATAAATTAAGTGGGTTCTTCGCCCCCTACGGAGTACGGAGCACTGTATTATCCTTTTTGTGATCCCTTGGTATGCTCCCGTGTTTGAAAGGTCGAAGAAGGTTGGGGCCGTGTATCCACTCTCAACTCTGTTTACCAAACGGACGACGATGATGATATAGTTTAATGATAATAATACGGAGTAATGAGAATGAGAATGATAATGAGAATGATGCTCCGTACAATGAACGATAATAGTACCCCGTAAATATATAACTAATACTAATACTCCTCGGGAGAACAGATTAGCTAGATCACCATCAATTTAAAATAAAAATAAATAAAACGAAGAAAAAAAATAAAAATAAACCAGTGTCCTGTCCACCCCCTATTTTCCCCATCCCGTTCACTAACCTACGCGCTATTCAGGTCTACCAAGGCTACCAGGGCTTTAGTCCGTCCCCCTTATGCACGCCCGATCCCCATCATGCAGCTACTGGAGCACTGGTAAACTGCCAGCTGCTGCCTCGACCACGCCCATCACCGCGACCCGGCCGCTCGCTGCGACCCTCGCCCTCGCTGTCACTGTCACTGTCACTGTCACCCAGCAATGAAATCGATTAACTACTCCGTCCTATGGTTATTTTTTGACACAGGGATGTTTTCTGGAGAAGACGACTTTCAACATAGACCTGATTTATTGACAGGCTGACCAAGTGACATCTTTGTGTCGGTAGTTATACCATGACCTTGCAGTTCCTAACCTCAACAACCTGACAAGCTTCGTCTTCCCCCCTACCACTTCACCTGATTCTCTGTGAACTGTTTCTTCCTTTCTTCTTTTTCTTTCTTTCTTTCTTTCTTTCTTTCTTTCTTTCTTTCTTTCTTTTTTTCTCGGGGAGTAAATCAGAAAGGGAGTAGTAGAACAAACTCTCGGCTTCTCTCTTCCCATCTATCCCCCTTTCCCACCCACAGACTCTCGACCTCTCGATGTAGCCCTACCACCACCCGATACGCCTACTGTGACAAACTTCACCTCCAACCAACCACGCCATTGAACGCTGGTTTTCCTCAGAAGAAACTCGAAATTATCTTAAGCATAAAATTCTTCATCCCCTTTACCCCCGCCAGAACCCTCCATTCCTTCCCTCAATGGCCGGACCCTGACCTTCACCTACAACTCGGGAAACACGCGCTTTTCCATTTCCGCCGGCTTTGTCGTACGTTGAATTCTTCCATCGACCCCCTCCACTCCCCCCCAGTTCATCAAGATCCAATTCCATACATATACAGGATATACACAGTAATCATGAGACTGTGCATTTAACTTCCATTCCAGCTAACTCCCTTTTTGTATATATTCATATATGTCTTATAGCTTTAGGTAGATCCTCGAGACAAGAACTAGCAGCCTCCATATCTCCATCTCCCATCCGGAACCCCTTCCCCTTCGAAGACAACACTCCACCTCCACCAAGCTTATATAGAACAAGGAGAAGAAAACACTCGTTTATAAAGAGAGATCTTTTTGCTGCATATAGATTCAAAAACTAGGGCTTCTCCCTTCCCCTTGTTTTCGTTCGGTCGCTCTCTTTTTTTTCACAGTTCTTTTCTGTAAATGCTTTTTTGGAAAGGAAAATTCCTCTTGACGACGAAACCAGCCCGCCCTTGTGTTGTATATTTATTTTTATGTCTGTGACTTGCCGTTGCTGGGCATAAGGTGCTATAAACAGAATACATGGGGAAACGAGGAATTTTTACCTACCTGACTACCAACCAGCTTACCTAGATCCTCAAATCTGGCTGACCGTTGAAATCGCCGGACCGAATCTCCTGATATCACAGATTCTCCAACCTTCAATCACTCGTTCCATTCTTCAATTCTCCCCCGCCCAACTACTCAAGTCGACCGGGCAAAAGCGTCTATTTTCACTTCCTTCGCTTTTTTTTGGTTGCTTGGTGAAGCTTAGCAATCACCCTTCTTTTGGCGTCTATTACACCCATTTCCACACACCGGGGTGCCCGTCGCTCTATTATTTTACCAACGGCGATTTTCCACCCAGCCATGCATACATGATAGCCGCAATCAGAACTAAAGGAAATCTTCCATACGCATACTCACAATCCCACGTCCGCAATGCCTTCCGACTTTGAAAATGACTATACATACCTGGGGACTTCCGCACCCAAGGGTAAGGACAAGAAGCCCTACAGGACCCCCTCAAATCCTATGTCACGTCGCCCATCACTTCACCGCAGAGACTCCTCTCCAGGCCCTTCCTCCTCCCCTCCGCGATTCAGCTCCGGCAACCGCTATGAATCTGATGGCCCTGTCAACCCCATTGACGTTGCAAATGACGAGACCATTTCCCCGCTAGATCCCCGACGCTTCACCCCAACCTTACATGCGTCGCTCGTTTCGGAGATCTTGTCGCTGCGCCGCGACATGGAGGGGAAAACGAGAGCAATTGACTCGCTCGAGATGGCCCTGGAAAATGCAAAGGCAGAAACAGAATCTGTAAACGAGACACTCGCAAAGAGCTCCAAGGAGAACCGCTCGTTGAAAAGGCAGATGCAGCTGCTAGAGGGTGGTTCCTTATCTGCGATGACGGAATTGTCCAAGGAGCGTGATGAGGCTTTGGAAAACATTGCGGACTTCCGGAAAAGGCTCGAGCAGTCGCAGAAGAGAGCACGCACGCAGGAGGAAGAAATTGAAAGGGCCCAAAGGCTGTGGGAGCGGGATAAGCAAAGTTGGGAAGAAGAGCGGAGAAACTGGGAGCGCAAGGTCCACGTGGTTGAGGGACGGCTGAAGGTTGTGCTCAATGAAGTTGCGGCAGCTCAGGCAGCCGGCTCCTATCCTCGTCCCGTTGAGGGAGACTTTGACGATTCTGTTCGCGATGGCCCAACGGGTAGGGGCAGTGACACAAATAGCATCCGCTCGAGCAGTGTTCTGGGGCGACGTCGCACGAGTACTGCTAGCGCAAGTACACATGACGGCGATCCACATAACCTTCGATACTCCGTCATGAGCTTGGCGAACGGCCATGGACCCAAAGTCGACGGCTTAAACCTTGCAGACGAGCTCGCCTTCGATGAGGAGGAGGAAGACACATTGGGTCTAGATGATCGACCTGATTCGCGATGCACGGTTCCAGATGAAAGGCCCATGTCGATGCAATCACGACCAATGAGCAGCATGTTGGCACGACGCGTGCTAGATATGCCTCTTGACGCACATGAAAGATTTGGGACCCTTGATGTAATTGAACATCCAAAGAATCTGGACGTGATTCCAGATATTGGGGAAGATGATAAGACGACCATCATCGCTGCACCACAATTCGAATATAGAGATGTCGGAATCCAGTATACTCCACCTCCGTCACCTAAGATCGTTCCAGATCCGGATATACTTGTCGTCGACGAGGCTCCATTGGTAAATGGCGCGAGTGATGCAAATCCAGGGAAGGGCATGTCTTCAAGCAAGGAAACAAGCCCTGGATACATAACAAAGGACAGTGGTACCTCTACCATACCTGTTCACATGGTCTCTTCTGAGTGCCAGACAACCGGAGAGCTTCCAAGTCCTCCATGGACTCCAAAGGAGGAGGAAATTCCATCAGAGGACTCTACCCCCATAGCCTCCCCAGCTCCTGTGATTGCACCCCCTGTGATTTTAACCGCTTCCATCTCAACCCAAACCAACGATGTAATTATAAAAGGCACGGAAACCCCAAAACTAGAACAAGCCATTCGACAAGCAATGCCAATCCCCATGATCACCATCGAACCCCCGGGCTCAAACCCTCCATCCGCCAGGAACAGTGTTGTTTTACCGCCACAAACCAAGAGTATATCATGCCAGACAGATATCGAGCCAGTTACCGATCTACGGTCATGTGGCATGCAAACAGAAGAAATCCGCGTTGATAAACGAACTCCCAAACTCCCTGCTAAACTTCTCCCATCGGCGATTATAGATCAACCAATGAGACCAGAAACCGTAGATCTACCTTCGCCACCACCCATCCAAGCATTCCACATACCACCTAAATCCGCAAAAAGGAGACTTCGAAGTCCTCCTCCAGTTGAACCTGCGCCGCTCCCAAGAGCTCTCTTGACTGGTAAAGAGCCCGAGAAGCTGCAGGCATATCCTGGAAATAATGACAATGGTCCCCTTTCGGAGGATGTGAAGCCGGAACTTCGACGACCGTTCAGGACCAGTAGCTTATTTGCCGGGTTTGAACATATTAGTGACGACGAATGGCCTGAGCCACAGGAGGACCTGTTTAGTGATGACGAGCTCTTCAACCGACCTCTAGCATCTTATACACTGAGATCTGGTAAACTTGTTACGAAGCCCTCCCCTTCAATATTGGACGACAATCCTCTCGCAGAGCGCGAGGAACTCCCAGAAGAAGATGATGAGCAGCATTCGCCGAAGTCAATACCCGAAACAAAGGCTCTCAATGGTTCTCAACAGAGTGCTGTGGTTGCTGGGAAATCGACAGCGACCAAACGACCTCCGAGGCCTTTAAAACTTGGCAACGTTGCGAAACAACCTGATATTCGCCGCACTGCCATGATCTCCAGCTCTACTGCCGCCCACCAAGCGTTCAGGCCTCGCAGCCCCAGTGCACCTAGTATCGGCAGCAGTGTTTCCACTAGCACCGCGACCAAACCTCCATTCCCCGTCCCAGTTAGATTGAGCTCGCGCAAAATTCCCATAAGCGCAAGTGACGGTGGTCAGAGCCCCACCCCATACAGCAATGGGAATTTCCCCGATCGAGGCATTCGGACGAGAGAACCTCCACTTCGTAAAGTGCGCTCGGCTGCTGTGGTGTCAAGGATGCACCATCCTGATCGGCAGCAAAGCCATTCGCCACCAACAATGTCGACATCATCAACTTGCCCGGAGAGCCCCCATCTTCCACCAATGCCCTTTGACGAAATCACAGCTCCTCGTGGTAGACGATCTGGTAAACTGCAATCGAATCGACGTCCTCCGGCCCCGGCCAGATCCCATCGAAGAGACGAGTCAACTAATACTAACACAGGTGTGCAACAAACTAGTGTTGTCGATGCGATTGCACAAACCATGGTGGGAGAATGGATGTGGAAGTATGTTCGTAGACGGAAGTCGTTCGGTATGACAGACAATAACAAGGACGGATGGGAGCTGGGTAAAACCACTGAAGAGGTGTCTGCAAACATTACTGGTAATGGCGTCAGACATAAGAGGTGGGTATGGCTAGCCCCATATGAGCGAGCAGTCATGTGGAGCAGTAAACAGCCCACAAGCGGATCTGCTTTGCTGGGTAAAAGTGGCCGGAAATGTAAGTATTACTCCCACCTGGGCCAAAAGAACGCGAGTTCTTGCGAGAAAGTAAATGAGACTCTTCTGTGACTGACTTTTTTTTCCTTCCAAAAAGTAACGATCCAATCGGTCCTTGACGTGAAGGATGATAATCCGCTACCGAAGGGCTCCATCCCTGGAAACCACTTTAACCGGTCGATTTTAATCCTCACCCCACAGCGAGCACTAAAGTTCACAGCCATGACAATGGAACGCCATTTCGTCTGGTTAACAGCTCTATCGTTCCTAAGCCACTCTTCAATGGGCGCCAACGATCTTGCTACCCTGCCTCCTGTCCCACACGAAGAGTATCGTCCTCCCCCAGGAAGCTCACTGAGACGCAATCCAATACGTGACTCAATACGCGTCGCAAAGGGCAAAACAAGACCAACACCGGCCAACTCCAACCGCTCATTCGCATCCCATCCTTCCGCTGTCCCTGAACTGCCATTCGACGAAGCCCAGGGAACCGAACCGATCAACGACGCCGCCGACCCACCCAACGTCCCCAGATTCTCCTCCCATTCACGCAAGAGAAGTAACACGGCACCACGCCTCCCGCCAAGTGCATTCAGAAGCTTCTCCAACCACACCACTGCCCCGTCAACATACAGCACCACAACAGCAGGGTCGTCGGACCTCTACTCCCCCTCAACCATGGGTCCATCGGGTGTACAGAGCGGCCAAAGTAGCTTTAGCCACCGTACGTCAGAAGCCAGCGGCCCATCTAGCGTTGGCATGAGCAATTTCTTCGAAGCGGTCGGTACGGTGCGGATGGAGGCATTCGTAGATAGGAGTGAATTTGCACGCCAACGAGTTGGTGGGCATGGTCATAGATCGCGACATGGTGGAGGCGGAGGTGGTAGTAGAAGGCGGCGAGATGCCCATTACTGGCCCCCGAACAGTCCTGACACAGAGTTCTATGGGTCTGAGGATGGGGATGTATTCTTCCGGAATGATGACCCCTTTCGAGGTTTTTAGACCGACCATTTCTACACTGCGACGAGCGGCAGAGCGCGAATGTTTTGGCTTCGTGATCCTTGAAACCTGAATTCAGGAGCGTGTACAATTTTTTACTTTTTGTTTTTTTGTTTCGCTGAATATTAGTTGCCTTTTTTATTTTCCACTTTTTGTTTTGTTGAAAGAGAAGCATGGGGAAACATGTAAATGATGGGGAGAAAGGTAAGTATGGACATAGAAGAAGAGGAGCCATCAATTGATACGATACCACTGTACAAATAGCTGTTTGGAAAAAGCGACCAACATCCAACCCCAGTTTTCTTCCGTTTTATTATCCGATTTCTTCCTTTTGAGTTTTCTGCTTTATTTGCTCCTTGCTTGCTTCGTCGATCTCTTCAGCAGAGGATATTTATCAGCGGCGTTTCTAATTTCGTTTTATTTTCATCCTCTTCATCATCTTTTTTCTCTCTTGTGTTTGTTGCCTTGGTTTCTCTTTTTTCAATCCGCAGCGTCAATGGATATTATCTTTCGTGCTTCGTCTTTCCCTGCTAATCTTGTTATTATATTGTATATCCGATATATTTATTTTATTATATTTTTTCGCCCCTCCTCTTGTTAAATACGTATGCGGCGGAGATCTGGGCGGTAAGCGTCGATTGACCGTCTGATCTTGATATTATTTCCTTTTTTTCTCTCTTTGTTTGAAGAATCTTTTGTAAGGAATAGCAATAGGAAATAGGAATAGGAATAGGAATAGGAATCAGAAAAATATACTCCAAAGTAATCGAGTTTGTATGTGTCGTGTCCATTGGCATGGAATGGCCATTTGTTGTTTCTTTCGTTTGTTCTGCGCCGTCGATATCGATCGATCGATCTACCGATTTTCATCAACTCGAATGGGTTCTTTGTAAGGCTCAGTATTTTCCAACTTTGAAGATGAAGCGAAGATGGTTTCATTCAGATGACATCGGGGTCAAAAAGAAACGTGCAACAAACAAAGAGCAAAGGCTAACAGAATAACGGAAGAAAGGAAAGCCACAGGGTACAGCAGCATTCATCCGTCCATTTATGTTCCCCTTTCCTGTTAGACTTTTTTTGTTCAAGTCTTTCAGTTAAAATAAAATGCCTTTTCTGCGTTTGTCAATCAATATCAGGCAGCTCAGCATGCAGCCAGCCGTCTTGATTCCGTTTGACACTGCATCCTGTTGCTGTAACCTTTCGCTGTTCAAACCGAACTGGTCTTGCAGGAAGCCGTTGTACGAAGGGACCGTAGTGCCATGTATCACTCAGGGCGCAGCTCTTGAGATTTATAGGAAGAATAAGTTTTGTTGGGCAAAAATTTTGTCAGTAGTGTCAGCTTCTGGTGTAATTGTTTTTAGGATGTCGGATTCATCGGTTGGGCTGGGACTGGAACGATGTTGAGCAGCAGGTTGATGGAGTTCTTTTATTTTATAACGTTTACCCGTTGATTCAATTTCTTTCTTTCTTTTTTTTTAAGATTTCTTGCGGTCCTTTTATTGCTTGATATTTTCTAGTGATGATGATTTCATGCAGCCATATGGAGTACTCCGTAAATATATAATTATTTAAATAGTCCAGAACAGGAAATCAGAATGGAAGCAAAACAAGTTTTTCACAGAAAGTCATACTGATCGCCTGATTATTGATATTGTCGGACAGAATCCCTGCAGATATCGGTATTTTGAAGGGAAAAGAAATTATTCAGCCTGCATATACCCCGGGCAGTACAACATACTATTGGCGCGCAGCCATTACTTTTCAGATCGCACGGAGTAGTATTTCATTTCTGCTGGTCTGTTGCTCGTAACAGCACCCGCCTCAATTGGCCCGCAGCGGAGCGAGTTGTGAATATTGAAATCACTTACTCCGTACACTTACTTCTTGACAGAATGGATGCGGGCTGGGTAGTATTTAAATAATTTACCATCATAAGAGCACTTTTTGAGATCTAAGGGCATTGGGGGATTTTCTTTCTCGAATTCACCCGTCACCCAACCCTCTCCCCAAATTCCCGCCTCGATCTGCCCCAATAATCGCCGCCACAGCTGCTGGTAAAAGATACTCCTCCTCCACCGGAATCTTCCCTTTCGCCTCCTCCAGCTTCCCCTGACTCACCAACCTCCCCACCTCCTCCATTAACCCTGTAACATCCCTCATCCCCACAATCCACTCATCCACATACCGATCCACAGCCTCACCCTTCAACCCAACCTGTAGCGACCGATACTCCAGGGGGCGGAATTCAAAATCCCTTTCAGGATCCCACTGCACGCGTACAGGGCTTTCATCCATGCGCTTCTCCCACGCCGCCTGGTCCGCATAAAGGTGCGGGCTGGGATGGCTGAGGCAGGCATGCGCCAGTGCCCATTCAAACCCTTCGCGTGTGATTTCAAGTGCTAGAACGCGCTCCTGATTTCTTTTGGTGGCCCAGCCGCATCGGTAGGCCATCCAGAAAAATGAGGGCTTAATCCAGGTCATGCGCTCGCGTTTGAAAGGGGGAACGAATTTGCCGGCGGCTAGCGCTGCATTGGCTATTGAGGGCGGATAAGCTTGGTAAACTGTGATGGTCGTTGCCGTGTGTTCAGCGCGGATGGCATATTTGGATGGGAGAGAGGTTGGCGGTTCCATTTTTTTAAAAAAAAAATATATAGATTTAGAGATTGTTTTGAAAAGGGGTATGTATAGATTGGGAATTTCGCGACTTGGATTGATTTGAAGGAGCCATCAAAAAGGAGCAGCGTGCGCGTTTGTGAGCAGCCATCTCGTGTTGTTGGCAGCTCAGTACGGAGTACGTGCGATCATACGCCACATGCTCGATCTGAGTCACCAAGCCACACTGCACAGTTCTTTGAAATCCATCCTGTGTTCCATGAAGCTGATCTGGCTCAAGATACAAGATGACCGATGGCTGGAAAATGCGCCGTACGGAGTCAGGTTGGCTGATTCCTAGTTTCAATAATAATACTCCGTGGCCCAGTTTGTTCCCCGAACAATCCGAGTTCCCCAATTCCATCCGAGTCATATTCAGTGGGATTAAACTATCACATGTTGGCAAGAGAAGGCGAAGCCTACGCTTCTCTTCGCTCGAATGTGTTCTCCTTTCTCTTTTGCAATATTCCGTTAAGTAGACCGAGCGGGCTGTTGCGAAAAAAAAAAAGAGAGGAAGGGATAGAAGTTCAGTTAAATAGCCTGAATATTAAAAGCATAGAAACTGGACAAGTTAAAGGCAGGAATTGCTACCAGTATATACCCAGCATTATATATAAAATATTTAATAATTCTTCGATGGTATGACTTCTTGAATCTGTAGAACTGCTTATCTCACTTAATTTTATAATATTTTAATATAAAATCCAGATAAAAAGATGAATATATTATCCTGATAAGTTCTTGTACGGTGAGAAGCTGCAATGTCATAGCCAGGTAGCTATTGTGTATACTGGTAGTATAATTCAATGACTGGACCAGTCAGCTACGGGATGAGATATTCATATCCTCTCATATAAAGTATAACCACCTGCATTATATTTCATATGCAATGCTGCGCATGCACTAATCTTAGTTAATTTTAGAGATATTGTTGCAGCTTTTGCAGAAAAAAAGAGCAGAATCGGCCGAAAGACAGAGATATCGGCACGCAATGACTAGTAGCGGGCATAACATGCAATTTTGTCCGCCGGTTTAATTCCTCCCGCTAAAATTCGCATCACTACCCTCAACTATTATCCGGAAACAACACTATACGAGCTGTGAACTGGGCCGACCAGCCACCACCGAAAGCAACCATTGCTGATTATTATTATTACCCCTAAACACGAGAAGCGCCCGCGCATGTGGGAATTTGGCGTAGCTACCGCTTCCTCGAATATAGGGTTAGATTTCGCGAGTATGAAGTTATGCAGATTGTAACATTAGTAGTATCATTGTTCGAATGCCCGAGTTTCTGAAAAAAATAACTATAATAGCGTTTTCGCAGTGGATGTTAGACAAATAAACTTATTTATTTCTTCCGTCTGATTTTTCAATCTGCCGCATCTTTTAGTAAATTTATTGAGAAGCCGACATTCTAAAAAAACAAAAAAATTCACAAAAAATTCAAAAAATCAATACACCAGCCGGCAGCCAAGACAAAAAGAAGTGTGCGGATGAACCAGATAGTGGGCAAACTCCGCCGGGAGGTGAGCCTGGGTACAGGATAAAGCGCAACGTTGGAAGAAGGTTCAAAGAAAAATGCCTCAAAACTTCTAAAATGTATATACATATCCATTCCCCTTTTCTTTCCTTTCTAATACAGTTCCGCACGAGAACAGCCCAGATTATGGCAGTTCGGTTGGGGTACCTGCCAACCCTCCGAACTAGAGCCAGCAGTTGTCTATGTTTCTAATATATGCGCTGCTAGATTGCGATTTAGAAAATAAGCAGGAAAGGAAAACGGGGAGAGATAGAGAGGGAGAGGGCGTAAGCTGGGAAGAGTGCGAAAGAAACGCGACGGGCTTTTGTAATTGAATGCGGTATCCAGATAGTAGGTAGATAATAAAATGTATTATGTGAAGAAGATGCCGAGGGCGGAGCAAGTCGGCGAGAGAGGGTGAAAAATGATATCCATATCTATTTCATAGCTTCGCAGCCTCCTTGACTTCGCCAATCTTGAGCTTGCCGCCGTACTTCTTCAGCACACCTTCGTTGTGATACTGTTGACCGGATCTCAAGTTAGCAAAAGAAGACCCCTGTGTATAGCTGTTGCGGACGAAGCAGCGCATTAAGGGATGGGGGACAAAAATATTGCCTAGCGAACCTTCCAAAACTGCTTCGAGGCATCCTTGCCTGCCACCCGCTTCAGAATTCTCGCACCGCCGGGATGCTCGTCTATGAACTCAGAAATGTCGTATACGCTTGAATCGATGATGATGTACATGCCCTTGTCGGCCTTGTTGTGCTGGGCGACCTCTGCGGTTGTGAAAGATTTCGACATGGCTGTGGCGTGTATTGGCTTGGGACTTCGACGTTCGACGGGTACGTAGGCAGGCAGGTAGCTTAGTTTTCTCCTTGCTGGATTTTTATTGTTGCAGAGAAGCTTTTGTGGAGAGCGATGGGGAGCAAGATAGATCTCTCGGTAATGGAAGGGAGCTTTGGGTCTGACGGGAAAGCGGATTTAGAAATAATCACAACTTCTAAGGATTGGGGAAATAGTAACAGTCCGGGGTGCTTTTCAGTTTATCTTTATATACGTGGGATAATCGACGAAGGAATTCTAATGGCTAATACGGAGTAGAGGAGAAGCAGACATCGGTTTGATCGTATCTCGGTGTTATTTCTAGCCTTTCGCGATTGCCAGAGCCGAGGTAGATTTCTCGTCCGTACAGGGAAGTGGATGCCACTAAGCCTATTTGGGTATGGTATGACTGTTGGGGCTCGGCATCTTTGTAAGCCGAAACATTCAGGTGCTGATTGGCTGAGTGGATCGAGCGCACTATAGCCTCCGTATATAGTACAATTGAAAAATGAAAATATTGAGGCATATGTATGGTACAATAGAATTACATTCCTTTTAACTAAAATGTTTATTCCAAATGCATCATCTTCATCGTCGTCCTCTTAATTTATCATCATCATATCTTACTCTTCTCTCCTGCTGCCCCCTGTCCCTTCGGCACTTTCTTATCAATACCCAACGTCTCCAAATCCTTCTTCTTGTGATAATGCGGCGCTACCTCCACCAGCCATTCGGGCTGCAGCGGCATATTACTCCGCATATACTCCTTGCTCGTGAGCACCAGCTCGTAATATATCACCCACTTCGGGTTCACATCGAACAACGTGCTGGATGGGTGAAGATACACTGTCTGTCCATTTTTGACTGTTCGATACGAATCGCCGCCACGCTGCAGGCGCGCCGCGTTCGGGAAGAACCCAGCTGTGATGGCCTTTTGGATGGGGACGAGATCATTGGAACCCGCAGAGGTAATGGTTACCTCGACCCGATCGCAAAGCTTGGCGAGCTGATCGCGCACGTCGCGAGCACGCGTTAGGCTTCGTTGCTGCAAAAAGTTCTCACGGGCCCAGACATAGCTGAAGTCGGAGTCGACCCACTGGTTCCATACGTTGAGGAGTGAGAAGTGATCACCACCGTCTTTAATTGTGAAACGCGCACGAGCGCTGTCGGCATGGATTTTTTTGTCCTTCGGTCGGAAGAATAAGGAGCTTGCTTCGCCCAGCATGGCAATGATCGACAGCACCTCCTCGACACATCCGTACTTATCAGCCGCTAGGATGGCCTTTGCAAGCATTGGGTCCGTGGGGAACTCAGCCATTTGCCTTCCGATCTTGGTCAAGTCTCCATGGTCATTTAACGCCCCGAGCGCGTATAATTGCTCGAGAGCACGGATAAGCGTTTCTGCGGGTGGTGGGTCCATGAAATCGAAATCAAGAAGCTGGTCGATCCCGAGCGACTTCAACATCAAGACAACTCCGTTGAGGTTTGTCCGTTGGATTTCTGGCGTAGTGTTTTCCTCCAGCTCGTTGTAGTACGCCCATTTTGTGTATAACCGGAAACATTTACCTGGTCCCACACGACCTGCTCTCCCAGCTCTTTGGCCTGCAGATGCGCGAGAGCAGGGAGTAACTACAAGGCTCTCCATCCCAGTACGGGGGTTGAACACATTTTCTTTCACGAATCCCGGGTCAATCACGTATACGATTCCGTCGATAGTCAAACTTGTTTCCGCAATGTTGGTAGCAAGAACGACTTTCCGAGCTCCTGGTGGTGTGGGCTCGAAGATTTTGGCTTGAAGCTCCGAAGGCAAGTTCGCGTAGATGGGACATATTATCAGCTCAGGTATCTTAGAGCCTAGTTTCCGAGCTGTTTCTTGTATACTTTGTTCTGCAGCTTCAATCTCCTCTTGGCCCGTGAGAAAGACCAAAATATCACCAGTCCCCTGGCTGATATGGATGTGGAATACGGTAGTGATCGCTGCAGCAAGATAATTTGCCTCTGGTTGCGATGTATAGTGTATGTCAACGGGGTATCTGCGGCCAGGGATGTTGAAGATTGGCGCATCGTCAAAGTATTTTTGGAATTTTTGTGCATCAATCGTTGCTGAAGAAATCAGTAGTTTCAGATCAGGCCTAGCCTTTGCAATATCCTTCAACAGGCCACACGCAATATCTGTAGATACAGTTCTTTCATGGGCTTCATCGATCATCAAGGCGGAATATGCCCCAAGGTCAGGCTCCGTAAGAAGCTCACGTAGCAGCATACCATCAGTCATATACTTGAGCACAGTTTTGTCGCTTGTAGCGTCTTCGAACCGGATGGCATACCCAACTTCATTTCCGACCTTCACGCCCATTTCCTCAGCAACGCGAGCCGCAACACTCATCGCCGCAACTCGTCTAGGCTGCGTGCAACCAATTTTCATCCCCCCTTTGGTATAACCCGCTTCATGTAAATATTGCGGGATCTGAGTAGTCTTTCCACTACCAGTTTCTCCAACGATGATAATAATCTGATGCTCAGCAACGGCTTGTATAATTTCCTCTCTGAACCGGTAGATAGGTAAACTTTTCCTTGTCTCCTCGATTGACGCCGCTTTCTGCTCAGCAGCATCCAGCTTCTGCTGAAAGAGTTGCTGTTCCCTTGTCAACGGTTTCCGGTCCCCTTCCAGCTTCGAATCCATGATGAAATTTATCTTCTGCGCATCGTCAAAAACATACTCGTAATCCCCCTCATTAACAAATTCCGCCTTATTTATTTGCGCCTTAGCCTTAGCCGTCTGTTCGTTTTCCCACTCCTCATGCTCCGTCACGAACCGCTCCTGTCCATGCTCATCCCGATCGACATATCGTTTATAGAGCGCCTCTTCTTTCCGTTTCCGATCAATTTTACCCTTTTCCGTAATATAATCTTCGGGCAGCGTATAGCCATCCCGATAATCGTCAATCCGCAACCGTTCCTCCGCCAATCGCAGAACTTCCCTGTTTTTCGCAAACTCTTCCTTTTCCCGACGCGTCAGGTTCGGATTTTCGCGCAGCTCAGCAGTTTCTTCCGCTACCTGCTTCCGCAGCAGAGCTAGCCTTTCCGTTTCGCGTTTCTTGAGGTATTCCTGTCGCGAGCGAAGCCGTAGATCTGGCATCGCCGCAGATCTCGCCGCAGCATCTTCAGCCAGCGCACGACGCCGCGCTGCCTCCGAGTCTTTCGTAGACGATCGATCTTCAACAATCTTCTTCGATTTCGAGTCGTTTTTTCTCGCGAGACGTTTCGCGAACTCATCTCGTTCCTTGAGGTCGCGCTGTCTAGCTAGCTCTGCCTTGGTCTCGGGATCTATGTCTGAGGATGGGGAAGGGGAGCGAGGGGATCGGGAGCGTTGTCCGGGTTCTCTCTGTTCTTGTTCATCTTCTTCTCGGTGTGGTTGCTCATCGTACATCTCACCCTCAGGTATCTCTTCATCGCCCCAACGGTCTTCAAAATCCTTATCGTCCCTTCTGCGCAACTTCTTCGACCGATTGCTACGCTCGCGATCATGGTCGCCCTCCGGATCCCGCTCTCGTTTTCGCCGCTCGTCTCTTTCGCCACGACGCGTATGCTTGCGCCTCGAATCCTCATCTCGACTCCGACTCCCGGCACTCTCCCCATTCTCCTTCTCCCCCCTCCTTCTCGACCTCCCTGCCTCAATATTCTGCAACGGCGCCAATCCAGCATTGACATCCACATCCTCCTCCTCCATCTCAACCAATCTATATATTTTCTTCAACCCATCCTCTCCCTTTCCCTTGCTGGGCTTTTTGCTACCACCACTCTTCCCCTCAGCACTAGCACCACCACCACCACCACCACCACGGACCCGTTTCCATAGCTCAGTGCAGAAGGAATGTACGTCACTCTCATTCCCGTCTAGAAACGGCCCTAGCTTCTCCTGTAAAGAGCCAGCCGATTTCGCAGAGCTTGTGGTGGCGAGGATGTAGTCGATGACCGTCGCGTCCGAGGCGCCAGTTAGCCGTAGGAGGGAGTCAGAAATATATGTCCGGATATCCATGGTGTTGATTGTCGAGTTCACTAACCCCGGCTTTTTTTTTGTGGGGGGGGGGGGGGGAAGTAGCTCAAGGTAGCTATGGTAGCTGTTCAGAATAAAATCTAGAATGGATCGCGGGTATTAGATAGGGGAGCGGAGGTTGGGAGCTAGTAACTCTTTGCCAGGATCCGGAGTACTAGCTACAGCATGTCTGTATGGTCCCTTGACTTTGCCCAGTACAACAAGAACAAGAAGGAAGAAGGCCGTTAGGAGAGAGTTACAACTCGCTGGTACCGCGTTTCATGACGAATTGGGATAGCGTGTGTGTGCTGATGTCGCGGAATAGAAGATCGATAAGAAACGTGGAGCTTAAGCACGGGAGATAAAGAATCAGTTGTTTTCCCCCTTGTCCTCGTTCTGGTTTTATTTTTTATTTTTTATTTTTTTTAAAAAAAAAAAGATTTAATCACGTTGGCGGAATATTATAAATTGTATTGAGACAAATAAGATTATCACGTGATATAAAACTTTGGCGAAAAGCACAAATCTACCTATTTGTCTCTCACTAAAAGAACCGTAACAAAGACTCATCTATAAATATAATTGCGGAAGCGAACATTAGAAAGGAAGAAGCAGAGAAATTAACAATCAATCAATCAATCAGTTCAATCAAGTAACATGTGAAATGTCACAAAAGTTAAAAAAGAAAAAAAAAAGCTCCATCCAGAATGATTTGAATGAGGTACATTAAAATTGAAAAGAAAATAGGCACAAAAGAGAGAGAAGATAAAAAATATCAGAACAAGGAAAAGAAGAAAAAAAAGGAACATATCATAATACAGTATATCAAACCAAACAATCAAACAATCAGAATGATACGATGCCAGAATGCAAAGCCAAAGCATAAAGTATTACATGTCTCTTAATTATTCCGTCTCCCATTTCTGTTCTCAAGAACAAAGAAGAAGAAAAGAAAAAGAAAAGAACAAGAAAAAAAAAATTTCTGAGCAACTTCAATATTGAGCTCTAGTTCCGTGTCTGTCCCTTGTCTCCCGTGCCTGTCACTTTCTGTCTTCTTCATTGCCCATATTCCATATTTCCATATTTCATCTCCCTTCCCTTCCAGAGGCCCAAACTTTCCCATCAAAAATTTTCCAGCAATATCTCTCTCGTATATCCCCGTTTCATTCATCTTATTTCATTCCTGGTAGATCCCCTTCTTTCAAGAAAAAGAAAAAAAATATGATACGAAATATGGTCAAGAGTTTCTCTTGAGTCAATGATGAGACAACAAACAATTATTTTGCACATCCCGATAAAGCATGGACTGCCATCGTCCCGATAAATAATATAAAAAATGAAAACAAAAGACCCACTAGTAATCCGCAGGCTAAACAAAGATAATTGGTTCCCCCCCGAACGCCAAACGGGACGGGACTTTCTCGTACCCGTTCCAAGCCAGATTCCGACTCAACGGTTCCAAATCCCCAGTTTCTAAAAAAAAAAAAAAAGAAAAGAAAAAGAAAAAAAGAAAAAAAGAGAGAAAAGTGAAGGCAAAAAAAAAAAAGAAAAATCCATAGAAATGTATATATAAAAAAAGAAAGAGGGAGAAGAAAAAAAATGTTGTCATGCCCAGAACCAGTCATTAATTAATAAAATATATGTTCCATGTCTTGT
>LGRN01000419.1:0-24960 GCA_001883825.1 Emergomyces pasteurianus Ep9510
GGATCTAGTAAGCGTCCCTATCATTTTCCATTCTCCAACTCGCCAGTGTGAAACAAACAACTTTAAAATCCCACCAGACGCAAAGCCATATATATATATATATATATATATACACTAACACCTCTACCTTCCTTAAGCACCTTCTGCTGGTCTGCCTCGTTCTACCCGCAACCAATCCTAAACTTCCGCCGGCGCTCCACTCAAGGCCTCGCAATAGACTTCCCTACCGTCAACACCCTCGGCTTCATTTGCTACATGATCTACACCGCATCCCTCCTCTACTCCCCCCTAATCCGTCAGCAATATGCTGCCCGCCACCCCATATCCCCGGAGCCCAGTGTGCGCTTCAACGACCTGGCGTTTGCCGTGCATGCTGTCATCCTCAGCTCGTTGGTCTTCAGCCAGTTCTGGCCGAGTATATGGGGATTTAAGGTATCCAGGTACCAGCGGATCAGTAGGCCCATTGCGGGAGTATTTTGGGGGTGTCTTGTGGCTGTTGGGGTATTGATTGTTGCTATTATGGCCCGGGGGACGGGTAATAGTCTTGATCCTAATGATTGGGCGTGGATTGATGTGGTATGTCCACCTTTTTTTTCCCTTCAATACTACATATCTCCTCCCTCATCATAATTATCAGTTGGGCGATGAACACCCCCCCCCCCCCCCCACAAGAAATAAAGGTATATAGTTAACCATTTAAAAAATTGGCCCTTCCAAAAAAAAAAAGACATACGCCCTCTCCTTCGTAAAACTCATCATAACGATTATAAAGTACATCCCGCAAGCTTGGGTGAACTACAAGCGCAAATCGACCGTCGGCTGGAGTATCTCAGCCATCCTGTTCGACTTCTCGGGAGGCGTACTCTCCGTCCTACAGCTACTGATGGACTCCGCGCTCGAGGACGACTGGAGCGGCATTACAGGTAACCCCATCAAACTGCTGCTGGGTAATGTTAGTGTCTTCTTCGATATCATTTTTATGCTGCAGCATTACGTTATTTATCGGGGGACACGGGCCGGGGGCAGCAACGTAAGCGCCTTTGGAAACGGGGTTGTTGGTGGGAACGAGGACAGAAATGGAGATGAGGATGAGGAAGGGGTGTTTGCGCCATTGCTGGGTGGTCGGAGTGGCGTCGGTGGCATTTCGAGGTCCAGCGCTGCACTGCGGTGATGTCAACGGCCATATTCACAGCTTCAAAATGCCCCATACTTACTTTTGTTCCCCACGTGCGATCAAGCGGAACTTCTTTTCCTCCTCGATGATACCATTTTTTGCTATATGTTTTTACCCCTTAATGTTCATTTCCGGGCAATGTCTCTGATGTTTGTGTTTTCTTTCCCGAAGGGTTGCTATATATATATTTGTATTAATTTTATCCTGTCAGTATCCACATGATAGAGCGGCACAGCAATACCCGTGACGACTTTGAAATGATATACGCTTCTTATATACCTAAAATAACGGTACGAAATCATAGAAATCCAAATCCAAATCACATATATCAATCCAGGGAGCTTTGACCTGCTGGGCATGTGGGCCATGAAGGGTTTACAAATCATATGACCCTGCGAGGAAAACTCAGAGAATAAGACCATTGTAACGGGGAAGGCTAAGCAGCATAGAGATAATATGTATGTATATATGTGTATATATATATATATAATATAATAAGAATGAAAATGAAAATAAGAGAAATGTAAGATATAAAATAGCAAGAAAAGGATAGAATAACAGTGTCAAAAAATCAATAAGAATAAGGGTAAATGCAAAGCGCAAAGCGCAAGCATGGCTTCCCGAGCAACAAGAACGAAAGAAGGAAGCAGAAAAGAGCAAGTAGGGGACTTAAGTCATGGCGAATCAAAGGTCAAACAAGTGGCTCCGTCAAGTCATCATCTGCTCTGGTCTTCCCGGTAGTGGAAGGGGGGCGGCGCACCTTGCGCTGTGAAAATAGGTAGGATCGTGACGTGTTAAATCATTCATCGGATACAACATAAGAAGTAGCAGGTAAAAAGCATAAGCAAAACCGCACGCCCATGTATAAGAATAAAATAAAATGATAAGTATATAAACAATGTAACTTATATACCGCGCATCCTGAGAAGAAACAATCACGAAATTTAAAGAAATCAAACACAATGACAAGAAACACCCGTTTGCGCCCCTCTTTCTCGCTCCCGCCATATGTCTAACAAGAATCTTGGACAGCGAATGTAAATAAAATAAAAATATAAAGAAAATAAAAGTATAAAAATACGAATGAAAGAAAGCAAGAAAGGGAAAAAATAAGGGTGAAAGAATTTTGTGCAAGAAATTTGCAACGTTAGGAAATGAGAAAGGAGAGCGCATGTTAGCTGAGGAGCGTCAGGATGGAAAAAAGCAACAAGCTAAATAAAGCAGGAAGAAAAACAAATATGCTCGATGAGGGGTTCTGTCATGACAAAGGCAAATTAACAAAAAGGGAATAAAAACTTTGAGAATAGTAAATAGTAATAGGAGAATCGTAAAGTAAGCGGCTAATCATAAAAAAGAGTAGAATACGAAACGAGGAAAACTGTTTACCACGCTACTGAACTCCGTTTCGCCGTCGTCTGCCTCGCATACCACCTTCTGGTCGTTGAGCAAGGACTCGTCTAAGTTCGGGGTCTTCGCGGTCTCTATCGACATGGTGGACCCGAACATGTCTATGAGTGATCGAGTTAGGGCATGACTTTTTCTTTTTCCTCTATTGGGCATCACGAGGCCTGAGAAAGGTTGGGAAACGGCTAGGTTTACCTTTGTAAATTATCTGGACGCGGATAGGTGTGCTGTTGATCTGGACAAAATGGGCATACATAACCCGGTGAGTCGTGGACGAGGCCATGACGTTTCATTTCGTTTTTGCGTTTGAAGCCTTTGCCGCCTTCAGAGCGCGGACAGCCTTTTACCGGGCAATAGTATGGGCGATTTTGTGAGTGTACGTTTGCGTGGGAGCTGTGGTGTAAATGTTAACTACGACCTGCTTCTCTGCTGGCCTGCTTGCTTTGGAAATTTAACGAAAATTATATCTTCAGGAATATACGTACTTGAGAAGGTATTGCGTTTGGAACGGTTCAGCTTTACAATCAGGATAGTTGCATTTAAAACCAGATGAATTCAGCGGTCCACTTGATGATATTTGTCCATTAGGGTGAACGAGGGGCGAGTCATAGACACCGCTTTTCCCAAGCTCTATTGGTGTTGGATAGCCAGTACTCGGGCTGCTGGTGAATTGTGAGCCGTGATCTCCCGGAGAATGTGAGTAGGATGGCCCCTTATCAATGGTCGGCTGCCAATACGATTGGTGGGGCTGACAAGCCACTGGTGATAGACTAGCAGACATATCTCTGGAGCTCTCTGGGGAAAGAAATGACGATGCAGCTGATGCGAGAGGTGGTGGGATGTACTGTTCAGAATGACGAGACAATGGTTCTTGCACATTTCGTGATTGGGAAGGGGTTGGTGCTGTTCCAGGCAAATATATCCGCTGTGGAACGCCGTCTATTGGGCCCAGAGGCCCCCCCAATGCATCTCCTAGGGACGGGAGATTCTGGCTGTTTTCAGGTGATTTGGCGGAGGTAGATTCAGGTCGAGACTGTAGTGCGGGAAGGGTTTCACCCGCAGCGCAATCCGACGTGGATATCGTATACTTTCTTAGTGTAGGAGAAGTAGCCACTGATTCTTTTACGCGCACACGCGGCTGCGATTCAGGTATCGATCTCGGTAGCTTTTTAAGTAGAGGGCAGTTCCCAATATCATTATCGACTGGAGAGGAAATCATGGGGCATTGCAGATGTTGGGGAGGCGGCTGGGGCTCTAGGAAATTTGGCGGTCGCGACGGTGCTCGTAGCTCTTCGCCAAACGTCCTATCTCTTTGGGCGCACGATCTCCGAGGCTCAGCTGGCGTGTTATCCGCAATAATTAAATCCAAGGCATGTTGGGCTGTCTGTCGCGCACAGGAAGTGAGAATGTCTGGCACCGAAGTGTCCTGGCCCCTCCCCGCCTCGTCCGCATTGCGATAGTCATCAGGGCTGCTAGATTCAGGTGGTGAATCGGTTGGTAGAGGTTTCTGTCCAAGCTCATAGGCAAGTTGTGGGTCGGCTAATGATCTGAGAATTGCTACGTCGCTATGGGCGGGTTGGATTTTCTTGCGTCGTCGGTGAGGATCCTTACGATCACGTCCCCCGGTCCATCGCTTGCCCGGGGAATCGGGGTCATCTAAGAAAGGCGGAGGGGTGACACGGGGTCTGTAGTCGATTTTAGTAGGTTGGAGGCGAGGTGAAGCATTGCAGGCATCATCAGAATCGTAGACGTCGCTCATCATCGTCATAACGGTGGTTTCCCCAGACACATTAGAAAATATTAGACGTTCTTTTAATATGTACTGTCGTATACCGGGAAATAACAATTATCAGAACCCTTTCCTTCGCAAGATTTCCTTCCAAATTAGCCAAATTATCTACTTCAAATTTAGCGCTGAGAGACCGTATTAATATCGAGCAAATCTTCAGTACAGTAGTTTAGAGCGCGGATAACTGCTGAGGCGTGATAATTGTGGAATTGATGACGGCGAATAACCAGCTATTCAGGACTAGATTTCAGGCGAAGGTTAGTACAAGTTGCGCCGCCATTTTTCAGTATTTTAGTAAGCAAAGGTTAAAACGACAGTATATGCAGGCAAAATTCAACTGCCCATCATGGCGGAATATGTCGACGATGCATGAGAAATATAAGGGAAGCATATATATGAGCAGAAGAGTACATGGCCCAGACGGAATAGTGTAGCGGCGGGATATGAAGAACGCTCAAAGTAACACGAAATGCCACGAGAGGAAAGGTGGACCGGGCAATTTTGGGATGATGACCCAGCACGAAACAGAGCAAGCAGATTCAGGGAGCTAAGGCAAGGAATGTGGAATGTACCGCTAGATCGGACCTCCGTTGAAAGAGCGATATTTCGAGGTCATGAAGATACAAAGAGATTGAGAGCTATGCTGTCCTAAGTCGACGCTGAGGGTTGGTTGAGAGCGGTCAAACTGCCATATAACGATCGAACGATGCACGGACTAGCATGGCGATGCCCACGACGTTTTTATTGCTGGAATCGAGTGGGTTTGAATGTGGCTTGTTACAGGTTTCGGAGACAGGCAGTCCGGGCGGCGGGGATAGCCAGATAGACAGGACCACGGGAGGGGCGGGAGGAGATGAGATGTGCACGGATAAGGACAAGGCCGGAGGAAGAATAAGAGATGGGCGAGATTGGGCACCAAGGAACAGACGGAAGCCTGTATTTCGAGAGGAACTGGGGGAACTGGGGGAACCGTCTTCGTGGTGCGTCGTGTTGGTGGTGGTGATGGTGCTTCGTATATTGTTTCTCTGAAGAGTGGTTGAGGCGGGTTGGGAGCGCTGCACCAACACGCGGGAAGAACTTCGCTGTCACTAGCGGGCGCACTCTAATGCAGAGCCTCACCTGTCGGCTGACAACACCACTTTATTAAGATCAGGGATACTTTTGGTGCGTCTCCCAGCAAAACAAATTATTAAAAGGGGGTCTGAACAGAAGATTTAGAAACAAAATATAAAGAAGAAACAACAAATAAAAGAAGGATGCTGATTCCCGGTATCCAACGGCGCGTCAACCTTCGCTAATATTTGCATATTTCCTACTCCTTTACAAATTTTTCTAAGCTAAAGATGGATATGAGCCTGAAGGCCAACCTGGGGCCCATGAGCTGTGAAACAAATAGCTCAGTCCAACAGCCCCAGGTGGTGCTTATTTATTTAGTCGCCGGCCAGAGAGTTTTAGGACGAACAAGATTAGGTCAAGGGGATTGGTATGAGGCCAAATGGCCAGTTATCATCATGATCGCACTTTCAAAGCGAGACAATGCTCAGGAATATAATACTGATCTTTGCCTGCATTATTACACAGAAGCAGGAAATGATGAAGATTGCGATTACGGGGAGCGTCGGAAAAGATGCGCAGCTGGCCGGCTCTGGGTCCACTGCCCAGGCGTTCGGTTGCTTGGCCGGCTGCAAAATGCGGCTCCTGTTCAACGCGGGCGCGGGCTTCTTGGTCGCTGTGTACGGAGTAATGTTGATCTCTGGCCTAGGCAAGAATCATATATACTATCATACCGAACAGATCGAGTACTCCCAGAACTCTGGCTGTGAAAACAGCTCCACCCTAATGATTATTATTCTCCGAATGATTACCTCCACTATGGTGGCAAGCTGTATCAAGCCATCTGTCAATCCTTCATGCGCCACCCCTCCCCTTTCCATGACAAATTCTTCAATATGCTCCGCCTTATTTCAAAACACGGATAAAACCTACATTTCTCTGATTCCCGAAAATATACGCTCTTGCACCTGACCTATTTAATTATTATTGTTTCCCCGAGTCTTCCCCTTATCAAAAACAGTGTTGAGGCCTGAGGCGCGCCAGTCGAGGGGTGATTTGGCATTCTACGCTAAAATTGCAAAGCCCTTGTTGTTGACATTATTTTGTGTAGGGCTATCTCTGTCTCCATAATAATGGAGCCATTCTTGTAAGGAACACTAACCCAGCGGGATTCCCGCTACAGGGATCTAAGCGGGACCATAACCAGGGCCTTGTCTCTTTCCTCGAGCTGAGAGGCCAGGAGCAAGTTTGAAGAATTTTCCCCCGTTGTTGAAAGGGTGGAGGGTGGATCTGTACCAAAAAATATAAATACCAAAAATAAGATTAGAAAATCAGAACAAAGGTTGAGGGGATCGATCCTTCATGGGCAACGTTTCCCACTTGTTTCATATGAGCACCTCTGGGAAATAATAAAATATTCATAAAGATTTGATTTTCCTCGTCTCCAATACATCAATAAACATTTCGGCGCTCTTTCGAACAGTTTAATTCGCCAGCACAAGCCGCATGGTTTGTTGTTCCATGACGCCACAACGACCCTAGCCTCAAGACTCAACTGAGCAGCAACAATAACTCTGTTGACCTTTCTTTTTCATGCAAGTCAAGAACAAAATGATACAATCCCGGCGTTGATGCGACATCGTATTCATTATTACCCCATTTCTCCCTTGTTCAAGCTTCCTCAGACATTCTGTACTTGGAGTCTTTTTGATTGCAAACCTGATGATACCAACCGAGGAAATTCCTTTTTCTTGATCGTCAAGATTTTCCTGGCGCGTTCTTACCTATTATTCGACCCAAAAGTGCCAAATTAAGCAGTTTATTTTACATGATTTTTATTTCCGTCTCTTTTAGGCCGCCGCTAACTATTTCTCTCTTCAGAATAACTCGCATTATCAGAAATATCGACCAAGTACCAGCATCAAGTATGAAATTGCGCAATGTAACCTGCATATTTTGAGCAAAATTCAGAGGAATGAAAATTGATACGAGAGCAAATTCCCAACGCGATCAAACAGTGCATGCTTGCATGTTCGAATCTAGCCTAGTCTCTATTCGCATTATTTAACATGGCGCTGCCAACAGCGGAGCGATGTGAATTGTCATTGAACTGGCAAGGTTATGAAATTTCCCATAGCTCCCCAGCTCCTCCGATAAATTGAATGCCAAACATTACAGAGACTTGCTAGAAATTCAAGCGGGCTTGAGGCTACTTATTTTCGAGGCTCAAAGCTCAAAATTGCAATTTGCGGCAGGGAAGAAAGCATTCCATTGTTGGGTGGGGAGGAAGTGAGAGAAGAATATTTTATATTTCCAAATAGAAATAGTTACCTTACGTGGAATCATTGTTGAGCATATACTCCGTATATTAAGAAAATCAACATGATAGTGTCATCCCGCTGGTGAAACCAATGCCACCTCATCGATCATCATCAGTTCGCATTATTGGATTTCTCTGGGCCTTCATTGGCGCCAGCCAAATCAACAAAATACGAGAAATACTCCTGATACAAGTTTTGGCTGACTAAAAACTATGTATCCCGGACTGTGACGGATGGCGACCACCTGCACCCAAATCATCATGATGTCCGCATTGGAGGCCTTATGGATCCATGATCCTGCACATGATCAGGCTCAATCTTGCCAGCCGCCTATCGGCGGACAGGGTGTCCGCGGTTTGAAGAAAGCGGGGGAGGAAGAGGGGATTGAAAAAGGCCCCTAAAGTTATTGGAATACTAAAATACGGGCATGAGCCAATAGCTGCCAAAGTGCACAAGCCACCCAGACCGGTTTTTGTTGGGACACGAGGGATGTATTGCAACATCAATTTGAACTTGTCCGCTCACACATCCGGCTGAGCGGCCGGCTCTCGGCTTCACTCTCCAGCACTCCCTGTCTCCTTTTGCTCTGCAGTACTTCGAGTCGTCGAAAGCAGTGATGGCTAACGTTAAAACGTTTTTAGCGGGGCGTCTCGTTCGCCCTTAGGAAATTACAAACAAAATCCCCGTGTGCGTACGGATTTCAGCTGGAGACTGCTGTTCGCTGGAAGCTTGGATGGCGACAAACGTCATTGCGGTGCGGCTGAGGCAGTTGCTCCGCAGTTCGCTCACCAACCAACTTTCGGGGTTCAAGCAGTTGGCTAGCTTTTCTGGAACATTTTGCTGTTGGTTCTGGAAGCGTTTCCAATAATCGCCAGCGGCAAGGTCATGCTAACGTCGCCTCGTATATATATATATATACAGACACATAGTAGCCATCCCTATCATATGTTTTATGCCGTTCACAGGATCTAACAAAAACTTTTTATGGATTTATTGCGGTTTTTTCTGCGATATTTCACACGCTGCGAAAATAATTCCTCGCAATTATTATTGTTTTTAATTGAAGTTAATATATATTTTTGAAACTCAAAGGTAAAATATAGGCATTTTCCGATCATTTACGGAGCTGCTGGAAGGCGAGTTGATAACTAGACAATAGCCAAGGCACCAAGTCTGTGACATACATGTAAAAATTGATATCGATATCTATCTCGAAGAATTAATGAATGAAAATAAATATTTCTGAAGTTACAAACATTGTTTATATCTCCGCTAGCACAAATAACCTATCTCTAGAAGTATTGAGTAGAGTATATAAAATTTATAGATTATTATTTAGAGCTTTTGCCGTGTACTCTACTTTGAGGTGGGCCCGTGGCATGCCTGTGATTCCCTGGTGGCGTTTAACTACGTTGTGGTGAGTGAGCCTGGTAGTTATTGAGCACTGCTAAAAACACCACAGTTTGGCTAATTACCCCGCCGCTAAATTTTTTGAGCTTAGTGTATACTTGGAATTATACACACAATAACTAGTGGTTGTAAAGTACAGTACTTTTGCAGCGCTTCACTATATAATTGTCCTCTCATTCCCGCTCTCAATCCTGCCCCTGCAAAAGTTATTTGCATGTAATTCCAAGTATACACCAAGCTCAAAAATTTTTAGGGACGGTGTAATTAGCCAAACTGCGGTGGTTATTGAACCGTAACAGGACCAAACGAAACCCCACTTTGCACTCCCAGCAATCAGTCAAAGTTTTTTCCGTGTTAAGTCATGGTTCTCCGTCCCCCACTAATGGAAACCAGCGGGGCTTCCATTACTGTGTAAATATCAATCTTTAAATGGAAACAGAACCATGGAATCTACTCCGTACATGGTCACACGGCGAGTCAATTTTGGTAACACCTCTGAAAATAGGTCTCAGTGATTTACGCCCAAGATAAATATAGTAATGAAACGAAACTTAGTTAAACAAAGGATTTTGGTTAAATATGGGGATGAAGCATGGTACGGGAACGCCAGAGAAGTTTCCATGCACTCACTCCCATACACCTTCACATGGCCAGTATCAGCTGCCGTCTATTTCTTCTGAATTCAATCTTGAGAAACAATATCGAATGATCAGGCAATAACACAAGTTTAGCCTTCTAAGAAAAATATTCATTACGTGCGGCAATATTATTGTTTATCTCAACAGCTTATTTTGTTTAATCAGCCGTATAATGTCAGAGGCATCCATCCCGGCCCGATGTTCTTCCATTCTTCCAGGGCTATACGGAGTATAGCTCGCGGCAACGCACACATACCCTATATATTATACTCCCACATATAAATTTTTAAGATGTACCTTTAAATGAAAAAGAAAAATTGAACAAAATAAGCTAGTACAACATAAGATGAACTAACTCTACTCTCGCAACGCAACGCCAAGTCGCAAGAACCTTATTCTTGTCATTTTCTTCCTATTACGGTTTAAACGCCCGTTGGTGGCAGAGCGTGGGCGGGATCTAGTACTAATAATACTCCGCAGGATTGAATAAATTTTCATGATAGCAGGAGCACTCTGTTGAGCCACCGCTGAGCCACTGCCAAGCTGTCAAAGATCTTTTAATCATATATCTTGACGTGCGAATACTAGAGGTGAGAGTGGCGTTTACTAAATACTCCAGCGTATCCACTGGTCATACCCGAATAGGAAGATTATTACTCCATACGGAGTACTCCGTACTGCGAAAGGAGGTTGCAAAATCCCTCTATTATTAAGTCTGTTCTCTGAATGTCAAGCCCCGGGGACATAAACATTTTATCGGGAAACAACCTTGGACATCCTTATCAACTCGGCTGCACTAAAATGGATCCTATGGAAAAGCCGAGGGTCCCGTTCCAAGAACCAGAATCAGCAAAGCACATTGCCTCCTTTAAGCGAATTTGGGGTCTTTTTTGGGGTTTTGGGTTTTGAATCTAATAATGGATGATTTCCAGTTCCCAAATTTTTATAAATTTTACGGAGTAACTCCATATTGTTTTAAATGTTACTAAAAATAAGTACTTTTTGTTATCAAGAAATACCAGGAATTGAGAATGATAACTGAAATCAGTAACTTTTTATATTTGAACTGGTAATGCGAAAGGCCTACGCCGAATAGTTCGGCCTGATATAGGTCTTAATATACAGAATAGAAATCGTTGAAGAGAAAGGAAAATAAAGCAACAAAGGAAATATTCGTGTACAGATATATTTACATGCGCGGATCAGAAGAACCATCGGTCCGAAAAGTCTGCAGGAACAACATGGGGATCATCCATCCATGGTTTACTCCGTACACCGAGTTTAATTGACCCGAATGTTTCTCGAATGCCAAGCCTTGTCAACCGCCAACCAAACTTCGGAAGTTCGAGCTGTGGCTCAGTGCATTGACTTCCTGAGCCTCAGGAAACGCTCGTTGCTACGAGATGGGGCAAAGGAAATTTAAATCAGAAAACTATATAAAGAGAACTGGATACCGAATCTTTGATCAAATTCTGACAGAAATATTCACTCAGACACAACTCTCTTCTCAGTTAAATTTTTTAAAAAATAAAATACTATTTACTGATTTTTTTTCTCTACTATTGAATAAAATACTTCATTTTATACAATGAAGTACAGTGTTATCTTGTTCACAGCACTTGGGCTTGCTTCTCTGAGTGCTGCAGTCCCTGAGTACCATCCTTACTATACAGATCCTATGTTCGGCAACTATGATGGGGGCAATTGGGACTGGTGCGCTCCGAAAGTAACGGTATGTCTTCCTAATCATCCAAATGTAATATAAATACCATATTTCTTGTTTTACTAATATGTGTTTACAGTGCCATGATGATGCAGACTGTTATACCTCCGACTGTCTGCAAAAAGCCAAGGGTCATTCGGGGATGATTACTTGCGGAACGTGGCCGTGGTGGCCTCATTCTTGCTGGACCTGGATTCCTGACAACGCACCCGCAATTGTACCACAAATTGATCTGGGTCCCGCTAAATCCGATGGGAACCAGTGACTGTCATCCATGTACTCCGTACCTTGTTAGAGACCCTAACCAGGGCTCCCAGCCACCTTCTTATATGACACGTGACTCCACACTGCTACTAGCTACCTAGATTCTCACTCAATCAATCACATTGCTGTTGGTGCTGTTTTTAGTCTCAAGTCTCATTTAATGCTCAGAAATTTTAAAATTTTTAATTATTTGAGTGTTACATACGGAGTACTCCGTACTAAAACTTAACCATAAGAAAAAAATTTTCTGTTCTTTTGTGTTTCTTTTATTTCAGCATCCGGAATACTCCGTACCTAATTCAGCTCATGGCGAAGAATTTTTCTTGAAGACCACCATCATATTGAATGATGCCTTCCTATCTAAATCTTCGACTCTTGTTAAGCTTTCATCCTTATCATAATCTCTGATTGCATATGGTCTTAGCAAAAATGGATTTAAAATAAAATAAAATAAAATAGAAAAGATTCACTCAAATGTTTTACTTCATTTTAGCTTTCTTTCGGCCTCCTAAACGGCCGAACGGACGGGGTACTATTGATCAGTAAGATCCGAAGGCAAATCGATTTTTGCTGATCCATGTTATTGGGAAACCTATGCGGGAAGGTAGGGAACTTTTGAACTGCTATCAGGGATGCAATAATCTCCTTTTTGAATCGCCCTTACGGGTATCTTGGAAAGTAAAAATGGCTATCTATCTAAATTCAATGGTGCTTCACAGGGTGTTTCTACAGGGATGAATCGACCGGGTCCCCTGGAAGCCAAAGTATTAGATGCAAAACAAGGGGCAGAATAAAAAAAAGAAGAACAAAAAGAAAAGAAAAGGCCAGGGAAGGCCGGAGAAGGCCGGAATATACAGACAAGAAAAGGCGAGCGACTTTGCTTTGCATTTCACTAGCGAAAGGGCGAATGATCGGAGCGTTTTGGTAGGGATCACCTTCAGGTTAGAGATCTACGGTAAAGGCAATCTAAAGCCTCGCCTTTCGATCCGCCTCCTGCATTTTCTTCACCTTCTCCCATGTCGTCAAGGCAAAAGGTTTCATATGCTTTGCATATTCACTGGCCCGCGCACTGCTTGCCTGCCTAAGCGCATATCGCGCCGCAATACCTTGCATGATCACCGAGCCCCTGAATCCATGAAATGCATCGCCCCACGCTAACACCGCGCGGGGATCCCATCCTGCAACCTCGCTGTACCATCTCGTCACATCATCGCGCGTCGGTAGGCCAGGGACAGTGTTGGGAGAGAAAGGGGAATTATCTGGTGAGCCGCCGATATGTGTGTAAGGGCTAGTGAGGTTAGCGAGGTCCGAGAGCGGGTGGCCGATAGTGGCCATTTCCCAGTCCAAGACGCCGATGACACGGTTCTCAGTCTTGTGGAAAACCATGTTGTCGATTTTGTAGTCGCCGTGGACGAAAGTAGCACGGTCCTGGGGCTGGGTGGCTTTGTTGGAGAAGAAGCGAACCATGTCGTTGAAGTGGGGTATATCGCCGACGGGGATCTTAGTGTCGACGTCGACGGCCTTGGCTTGGGTTTTGGAGATGACGGAGAAAGTGCTTATTTGACGGTCGTAAAAACCAGAGGGTCGGCCGAAATTTCCCATGCCGATTGATTTCGGGTCTACGCGGTGGAATTTGGCTAGAGTACGAGCTGCATCTTTCCATCTATGTGTGTTGGTTTCATGTTAGCATATAATTCCATCAATATGTGTGGGTATTATCGAATGGTGGTTATACAATTCGGTCCGGTCCCGTGGGCTGACTCCTGGCATTGCGGGGTCGGTAAACATCCGTCCATCGAGGAACTCCATGATGTAGAAAGCTGTGCCGATAATGCTGTCATCCTCACACAGACAGATGGCCCGGGGAACTGGTACGTCTGTCTGTTCGAGTGCATGAATGATCTGATACTCTCGCTCTACCCGGTGTGCTGTCTTCGAAAGTAACTTTCCTGGTGGTTTCTTTCGTAGGACATGTTTTTGACCATCGGCAGCGATTAGCAGGTAGGTAGGGTTCGATTGGCCGAATCCGAACTATGTATATCCCGCAATGCTATATTAGCAACATTCAATATTTTGTAAAATCGCACAAAGCTCATGTATAATAACATTTCATACCTGTTTCAAATCCAAGGGCGTTTTTATGGCGGGGACATGCTGATTGAGATACCGCTCCAGGGAGGGCACATCGATGGGTTGCCGGACAGCTCCAGCCATCCTTTCAGAAGAGGATAAAGCGAGTGACAACGGCGTTGGAGAGTCTTGTAGTTATCAATCCATATGCTCGGCCAACTCCAGAAGAATACCTTCCTATATAAAATGCAGACAACAGGCCCGGAGCTCCATCCCGAAAGTGTCGGCTGGAAATCGACATCTGGGGGTTGCGCATCAACCGCGAACCGAGGCTAACAAATTGGTTACCATCGCCGCTTAGGTAATGCTCCCAGCTCGGTGCCCAGGAGCTGATCAATGGTCTAGCCTGATACAGTTAGATATTTTAAGTCCAATACACACGCGCGCGTAAGTCGCGACTTAACTCGGCGACTTAATTGATAACAGCCCTGGCAATTAATGTGTGGGCCATGCCAACACTCAATCGACACTGCGGATCCTGCACTCCTCCCTCGATCTCGCTCCTCTTCCAAAATAAATATCAATTGCTCCAATTCAACATTTCACCCAAACCTCAACGCTGAGCATCGACCATATCATGCCCAAAGAGGCCACCCCACCTCCCTCAGAAGCCACCACTAACACTACTACCCACCAGCCACCTTCTCTGCCCAATTCCCCTCTGGCCAAACGACCAAAAACTACAGCCATGTCTCCTGCGATCACTCCCGCCACTATGTCCGCCGCTGCCTCTACCCCCGCAGAAACAACTGCCATCACCAGCACAGCCCCAGCCCAAACCTCCCTCTCTCAATCGAAGCCTCCCCCTCTCATGGTCAAGAAGCTAGTCCCCACAGCTCGTGCTCCGACTCGAGGTTCAGCTTTTGCGGCGGGATATGACCTCTACTGTGCAAAAGCAATTGTGATCCCTGCCAAGGGCAAGGGCCTTGTTGATACTGGGCTTGCTATTGCTGTTCCGGAGGGAACATGTATGTGGACCTTCCCGCTTCTCTCTGGCCATGTAAATCTATATGTATAAAGCAAAATAGGAATTGATATATTGGGATTCTTCCCCCTTGCTGACGTTTCTCCTTCTGTGACTATAGACGGACGGATAGCACCCCGTAGTGGCCTCGCGTCAAAACATTTCATCGATACCGGTGCAGGTGTTATTGATGCGGATTACAGGGGAGAAGTCAAAGTTCTGCTGTTCAATTTCTCGGACGCGGATTTCACAAGTATGATTTTGTGAACCTTTCCTACCTTTCCTTCCCCACGGTTGCGATAGCTTGTGTTCAACCGTTTGACGTTGTGACTAATTCTGATGATGAAAATTAAACAGTCAACGAGGGCGATCGCATTGCGCAATTGGTTCTCGAGCGGGTAAGGGTCATTTTTTCCAATGAGGATGGGCGAAAACAATGATGGTGCTAATTTCTTCAATCTTTCAGATTTATACGCCTGAGGTAGTGGAGGTGGAGCAGCTAGAGGAGAGTGTCCGTGGTGCCGGTGGTTTTGGGAGCACGGGATAAATATACTCTGTGCATTCGTTTACAGCTTTACCTTTTGTTTCTCTAGGTTTTTGGCGGGTTGAACTGTGTACTTCCTTTGAAGAAATTCTTTATGTGACAAACGACTGATTTGGTGATCCCCTTTGTGTGTTGAGCGCACAAAGCTATGGGAGGAAGGAAAAAATATGAAGAAAAATTAATGGAAATGGGATGATCTTTTTCACCTGCTGTTGATTTCTTAGAATATGATAATGGGTGAGGGCTGGAGTAGAAATTTTCAAGAGATTGTATCCCTAGATTCCACCCCCTCCCCCACCAAACAACTGGAAATGTTGAATTGCTCTGCAATGGTAGGGGCGAGACACCAACTCCAGTTGTTAGTCGAATGCTCATGGCGTAACCCAAGAAGAGTAAAGATCAGATATATTCCACTCAAAATATATGATGTAAACCAAACTTCCAAGCGATGTGAGTAAATCTCCAGGCAATAGTCACTACACCCATCCCAGTGCCAACTAACCCACCCCCCGAAAATAAACTAATAAATGAAAATAAAATCGAACATAAAAATAAGGGGAACTAAAAAAACTTAAGCTCCAGAGGTATGCACGTGCACCAGTCGTCTCCAAAACCAGCACTGCCTACCGCCTAACATCACACATTCCACTCCTCCGGCACAAACTCCACCCCTTGAGGATTTTTCAACAGCCCCACATTCCTCACAAGCCGTATCTCTGCTGCCTTGGTTTCACGCAAATACTGCTTCTTTATCCGTGCCGCGCGCCGCTCCGCCTCCGACAAGGTGACAAACTCAACCGCATCCTCCACCCGCGTCGTCTCGTCGTCTTCTGACGGGTATCGCGCCAACTCAGCACTCCTCGCCTCCATCGTCTTCTCGAGGATGCAGTGCATGCTTGCCAGGACTTTGGCAGTAGACTGGGCGAGGGGTAGTTTGTTGGCGGGGACGAAGTCGGGGGACTGCCAGGAAGGAGTGTTGCGGAGGAGGGTGTAGGACGAGGGGGTGGATATGGGTCGGAGCTGGGGTGGTTCTGGTTGTTCGAGATTACTACTGCGGCGGTGGGTGGTGGTGTTGTCGGTGGTGCTGCTAGACGTGTTTGTGTCACTACCAGCCTTCGCATCAGCCTCAACGTCCGCGTCAGCGGCAAATACAGCCTCGCGTAATCGTGCAACCGTTAGTGCGGCAAACATGTCTCCCGTCCCGCTGAAAAAGCAGTCTAGACGGGGAACTTCGACTTTGAAGAGACGGGGACTCCCGTCGGAGCGTGCAGTGGAGCCAATGATGGTTAGCGTATCTCTGTGTGTGGAGTCCGGGCTGGTCGAGTTGCTGCCGGCTGCTGTGAAGAGGGCATTGGCTGAAGAGCTAGATGATGAGATTGACGGGAGCTGGACTGAGGTCACGATGATGTGTGGGACGTTGTATGTGCGGTGGAGGCAAGTAATAGCGTCGGCGAGGCTGGAGAGGGTGGTTATTTTTATGCCGGAAAGGAGTCTACGCCAAGTAGGTTAGATTCTGTGCAATTGAAAAATAGGAAAGATACGAGAAATGGGGTTGTTTCCCTGAATCTTTAAGACAAATGAATATATCATAACTTACTCTGCCTCAAATTGGTTTGGCAATATTAAATCAGCATGCGGTACGATTTTCTTATATGCTGGCACCACATCCTCGTTCACATAGATCCGGCCTTGATCACCCATTACCGGGTCAAGGACTGATGATATAAATGGTTCTGTTCAGTACTTTACTTTTCCAAAATTCACCGTATGCTAAAGAACAAGCCATTCAAGAGATATATTCCGTAAAGACGCACCCCAAAAGAATGAGCCAGGCTTTGCCTGGGACTTCCGCCGTAAGTCAAGGGCTATTTCACCAACAGCCTCTACAGCGGCAGCACTTGGTGCATATCCAGACAGCAGTACATCGAAATCAGTCAAGTAGCTCTGTTTCAGACCTGCATAAAGACTAGAGATTTCTTGTGCAGTAGATTTTGTGCCCTTGACCTGCCCGTAGCCAGTGTGATTACCTGTGTGTGTTTTGGAAACAGTGTCAGTAAAGGCCATCAGCAGATATTCGAAACATATTTGCCCCATCAGAAAGGCGAGATATGTTGAAAGTCCTCACTAAAATGGACGGTATTTATCGCTGCAACATCGCATCCCAACGACTGCATGACGAATGTTGCCATCGTATTGCCGACAAATCTGCATAGGCAAGAATTAGCACGAAAATAGATGGCATTGTGAGTGTAGCGAGTTCGCGACTCATGCGTTTCTCTGTTTATAATAAATAATGCTTTTGATGAGATAGCCGACTAGAAATTATTTCATCTCCATTTAAATCAATACAGATGGTAGAGCCCTCGATTAGAGAGGGGATGGAACGGGAGTAGATATTGAAACGAGGCTCATTGAGTCATCACAGCTATTGCAGGGAGCACGAGGATGAAGCGTGATAAAGGACAGAAACAGACGCACCCATACGCCACCTTTATGTATGTAAAGTCAGTCACTATTTTAAACTAGAGGATTTCTTAGAGGGGGGAGATCGGGCCGATATATATCATACATGGCTTGCAATGGCCAGCACCCGAGTTTCGGGCACCAGCGAATCCCACGACATCTGAGAAATACAGTATCAGGGGTTCCGGGATGCCGTGGTCAGGAGGAGAATGGATGAAAAGAATGATAGAAGAGGTAAGGATATTTAGCTGGTATATATGAACGTGGTTCTTTAAATAGTTTGTATACAATATATATATTTATTATGTACTGTCAAGTTTTGTGGAGTTGGGAGATTTTTGGTGTTTTGTTGCAACCATGGATGACGAGCTTTTCCGAGAAACTTTGGCGGAAGTCCAGTTATGGAGCCATTCTTTAAACTATGTAACTCTCTGTAATGCGGTATCGATATTGTTGAAGTATTTCTATTGCACTTTATAATAGGGGTACTAGGCACTTTTGTCCCTCCGCCTACCCTGATCAAGTGGCCCGGAGCAATATTCGAACAATCTTGCTATCAGTTCTACTTTTTTTTCTCTATTTCATCACACTTTTTGTCTTTTATTACGGAGTACGGAGTACTCCCTGTAACAAACTAAGCTAGTTAACTACTGTAGTTAACTAACCCTAACTAGTTAGTTAACTAACCAGTGCTCGCTCAATAGCTTAGTCAGCGTATTTTTTTCTTTCGTTAAGTTAGTACGGAGTACTATCCAGCTACCCCTCCGCCAGTTTTCAACATTGGAGACCATCAACTGAAAACAAATCTTCAGCTCCAATTGCTGGCTCAACTTCTTTTTATGTTTTCTAACTGCTGTCAGTGCATGCCTATTAAACATTGTTAGGTAGTCCTCACGCACAATTGCTCCTTCTGCTCGCAAGCAGCCTCTAAGCGAAGGAAAAATGGACCATATAACCCCAATTACGGTGCTCATTTCGGGCAATGGGTCGAACTTCCAGGCTGTCACTGACGCAATACGGACCGGAGAACTTCCGGCCAAAATTGTCCGTGTAATATCTAACCGGAAAGATGCCTACGGGCTTGAACGGGCCAAAAATGCCAATATCCCCTCGCAGTACCACAACCTCGTCAAGTACAAAAAACAGCACCCCGCAACGGACGCAGGGATTAAGCAGGCTCGCGAGGAATATGACAAAGAATTGGCAAGATTGATTTTGGAGGATTCCCCTGAACTGGTTGTGTGCCTAGGGTTTATGCATGTGCTTTCTCCAGCATTCTTGAACCCGGTCAAGGACGCAAACATAAAGGTCATCAACCTGCATCCCGCCTTACCTGGCGAATTCACTGGTGCCGTAAGCGTGAACCTATGCCCGTCTACATATTGTGAAATCCTCAGCCCCAATAGTTGGAAGATATGCTAATCGTAACACGGCTTCTAGAATGCCATAGAACGCGCGCATGCCGCCTGGTTAGAAGGGAAGATCGATCGGACCGGAGTTATGATCCACGATGTCATCGCAGAGGTGGACTTGGGTGCCCCCATCCTCGTCAAGGAGATCCCCTTTATCAAGGGCGTTGATGAGGATATAAATGCTCTGGAACAGAGGATCCACGAAGTGGAATGGAAAGCCGTTGTCGAAGGGGTAGGAATCGCGATTCGGCAGCTCCACCCCATTAAAGGTCGCCTACGTCCTGAAAACGGGACGAGCACTAATGGTTCACGAGGCTGAATTCATATAAATACTTGATAAACTCGTTACTTGAAGAGTTGAATTTATCCCCCTCCTTCTATCACCGGCGCCTGGGGCGAATGTTGAAAACGGTTGTTATTTTGAGGAGAATTCGAAAGCACGCTCAAAAGACGAAATTACAACATTTTTGAGTGTCCCAGGGATGGTCTACCTTTTGAAAGATATTATGATTACGACACGTTTGCGATTGGCCTCACGTTCACCGAATTGGCCGAAGACAGCTTATCTGTTTCCATTCTTGCCCTTGAGCTAGAGCTATGGCCTTGCCCCCCAGTGTCCAAAATAGCATTTGGGCAGCGTTCGGAACCAATAGCACTTGTGGTAATTTGGAGCTCAATGGGTATATCTAAGCGGGGCGGATTGAAACTGAGGCAGGGGAGAAGAGGAAACGCCAAATTTTTCGTAAAAGACAGACTTGGTCTACCAAATTATTTTGCGCGTCACGTTGTATATCTGAATAACGGTTAAATACCAATATCATAATCAACGGAACGTGATATTGATCATCCATCTTCTCCTTGTCTGTCAATGACCGATGGAATGATGCTTTTTTTTTTTTTTTTTTCGTCGCATCGGCCTGCTAAAAACAAGCCAGATTACCTCTGATAACTCTGTCTGTAACTCGAAATTACCCTCAGTCCAGGATCTACTCTTGAGCGAGTAAGAATGTGGTGAAGAGGAGTGCCTTTTGACCAACTGACCAAGGGATATTTCTGCTATATTGGGTAGCTTAAATTTCCATGATACATATCAACTCTCTCGTACATTTATATACCTTGCAGATGAAATCAAAGAGAATATAATGTTTCATGAGGTTGGGTCATTAGTTTGTATGATAAGGGGCGTGAGGATGGCCCTGGTTCTTCGGCCCTATCTCTGGAAACGAAGCCTGCACCTTGGGCTTCAGGACCATAGGCTGTACGAGTACTCCATACTCCGTACATGGATGATGTATGAGTGTAGGTAGTAGTTGTTGCAAGTAATTGGTGGGGGAGGGAGACGCCAGTTCCTTGCAGACAGGCAGACTCATCATTGTGAAGAGCGATGTTTTTTGTAGGTGAATCGGACTGGATCTATACTCCGTACGTCGAAACAATATAGTATAGAGAGTAATAGTCCGTATGGTCCACCACAGTAACCATCACAGACTTTTCAGCTCAAGAGAATGGAAACCTGCCAACGATCCTGATATAGAGGCGTGCTTTGGCCGATCCTCTTTCCCTGGCCCTTGTGCGCACTTCAATGAAAATGAAGGGTGCAATAATGGCGATGTGTTGGGGAGTTGTATGGCAGATTGTGGCCAACGATTAATTACTGAGCCTTGACGCGGAGATCGAGCTTGATCGAGCTTGGAAAGATGTCCCGCATAGTAATAAAGCTGCATACCTAGAAAACGAACGAAGCTGACATTATTCACAGTACAGTACTTCAACGCTGAGCATCTGCTTCGAGATTGCTTCGAAATTGCTGATATCAACCCTTGAAATGGTTGCATTGCCAACAAGCCAGCACAGCCATTCACTGTTCAGCCCCTTGCCGGCATCAAATGAACAGTATTATTATCTGTCCGACCTCAATTAAAGGTGCTGATTCTCAACCAGCTCTCAAAGAAAATAATAAATAATGACGTCCATCTTGGCTCTGTGCTCGCGTCTCAATAATGTGTGGATTCAACCGGGTTACTGCACGAAATCCTTCTCACAACGCCTGAATTTGAAATACATTTGCAGTACTCCGTACAGAGCATGGAGTGGCTTCAACTCGCTTGGCTCCTCTGCTGCGGTTAAATATTACTACAGTATCAATCTCGTGAGACCTAATAGTTTGGATCACTCAAGGCTTACGGCCAAGAGAACTTTTCCCAAGTTGAAGGGAGACTATTGGCTTAGGTGCGCCAACATCATTTCGCCTAACAAGCCACAGTCCACGCTTTGTGGCCGTCTAGGTCTAGGGACAAGATAATATAATGGTTGCTTCGGAGGAGGGAGCATTTTCAAAGCCCAAGGAATGCGCCCTACCGTACTCCATACTCCGTATTCTGTACTTCGAACCTCGAAAATTGGAATCTAGGTCAATTTTAGTAGCTGCCTATTCATACATGTTCGCTAAAAGAAAGGGGGAAAAAAAATAATGGCATTTTCATCATACTCCGTACTCCGTACGCTTGGCTGGGTTAGCGATCGAAGTTCTTCTGAATGACAAGCCCAAAAATATCCGATTTATAATGCTTTGAAGCAGACACACCTGGTGGATACAAATTTGGGCAAATAAGATGGGTCATTGGGCCTACTTAACGATTTTGCCTAGCGACAAGCATCCATGAATAGATATACGGAGTACATTCAGGGATATGGGGCCTATTTAATTCGCCTATGAACCTTAAAAGGCTCAAGGGCCCCCATACCCGCCCTCTCTGCTCCCTCTCTGCTCCGGGCCTCGCATGGAGGGAGAGTCATCTGTCAATGCACCCGGACAGACGCTATTCTCATGGGGGATCCCTTGGTTAGCAAACTTGGGAGACCATGAGGCGCCAATAATCCCAGCGATAATCAGGATCCCTTTCAAGGACTTCTTGCTGTGCAGAGCATTGTCCTTCCCTGATTATTTTGTCCGACCTTTATATCCAGATTGGTTGGCCCCAAATAAATAATAATAATAATAATAATAATAATAATAATAATAATAATAATAACAGCTTCTCTTCTACGTGTTTTCTCCCGCATACGCTATTATCAATTTTACCAAATAAACGGTGGCTCTTATAAATAAATCTGAGGCTCATCTCCCCTATCCTGGATATTAAAAATAATAATAATTAATATCAAAATAATATCAGCAAGTCTCACGATCTTCTGGGAATTTAAATCTTATTATAATAATAATATATCTTCTCCCCCCCGTTTCTGCCGGTTTGTACCACCGTGTTCCAGACCACCGCAGACCCCTGATGTTTAATCTCTCTTCCTGGGAATTTTGACGTTTTTTTAACCGCTGCCAAACAAAAGCTCCGACGGACGCTTCGTTATCCAGAGGCGTGCACTTCTTTGTTTTTTCTTCTCGCCGTCAGCAATATACATACATATATCCTGCCCGCTTGCGGTCTCTTTTGCCTCTTTGGATTTGGATATATGCCAGGCCGGCAAGACAAGGCCCTCATCTGGCCACGCTCTCTCTCCCCCCTGTGCCATTTCTAGGGTCGTTCAGAACAGGGAGCCATCACGGATGCCTGCTTTTGCTTTTCTTTCTGCCGACTCAAATCACTGATATGATCCAGTCTTTCTCTTGCTGATTTGAAGCTCTGCGCTATCTCCCACGACCGCCACAACACACTCATTTACCATTCCACTCGTTACTTCTTCTACGAGTGCTCTGTCGAGATGTGCCGTTAAACATCTCGATCCAAGCTTGAGCATTCCCACGATCGTTCCATTCTGGCTTTAATATTATTCTTTCTCCAACGTTAATTATGTCTCTGCCGCGGCGACGGCGGGGACCTCGACCTAGCTGGCGGTGTCCAATGCCAGTATCAGTGTTTACCTCGTCTTTTTCTTTCTCAATGTCACTTTCGACCTGCATTCTGCTTGTTGTGCTGTTGTCGCCTCTAGCATCTGCTGTGGACCAACGAGACCTCAAAATGCATTCCAAGGGTGTTCTTCCTAGCGTTATTATTAGTCGGATCCATTATTCGTTGATCGCAAATAATAACCTTGGAGATGATCTGAGGAAGATCTTCGTGGATCCGCTTCCCCCATCCCACCCTCCACGAGCGCGTATAGATGTTCCTTTGCAACGACGGAACCCCGCTGTAGTCTATGCAGAAGATGACGACGACGAAAAGGACAAAGAGACCTCTACCGCAACCACCACCAGTTCCACAACAGAGACAAAAAAATCCGCATCCGCTTCAGCTAAACCGACGGGCTCTTCTTCAACTTCTTCCCCCTTGGAAACGGAGACCTCCAAGCCAACCAAAACAAGGTCCCCTACCGAGAAGACTGGATCCCCAACCCCAACCGACCCGGAAGACAATACTCCCCACCCAAGTCCTTTCGACAGCAACCTGGGATCCAATTTCACAAACCCCGCCTGCGAAAGCTTTTTCCAAAGCTTTCTCGGCAATTCCTCCTTCCAAGAGTGTCTCCCCGTCTCTCTTCTCCTCCAATCTTCGCTGTCTTTCTTCGAAACCTCGCGATCCGTCGTCCGCCTCTCCCGTACTCTGGACGCCGCTTGCTCTGTTCCCCGCGACTCATGCAACGCCCTCATGAACGACCTAGCCAGCAAGCTCACCTCCAGGGATGTCTGCGCCGACGACCTCAAACGTCAGCAACCTGTTGTCATTCAGGCACACAACGGTTTCCGCTCCTACGGGACAGTCCACGACGCAACGTGCCTCAAAAACCCGGACACGGATAACTACTGCTTCTCCGATGCCATCACTAATACCTCAAATCCGGCTAACCCATTCATCTACTATCTTCCCCTGGGCATGCCGTTGCCCGGCTCCAGCCGGCCAACCTGCAACAAGTGTCTGCAGGCGACGATGCAGTCCTTCTCTCGTGCTGCGACGACCGATAACCAGCCCATCTCCAGGACCTATTTAGCAGCCGCCCAGCAGATTAACATTGGCTGCGGGCCATCATTTGTGGTGGCGGCTGTCAAGCTGGGGGCGGAGAATGGTGCGAGTGCGACTGCGACCGCACGACTGGTGAAAGGGTCTTCGTTGTTTGGCATTATGGCTTATGTATTGCTGTTTTGCGTTGGGATACCGTTTTTTGGGACCTAGTAATCTATGATAATGTGACTTTTAGCTTCTAACCTAACCCCCTTTTTTTGGGACTTTGATTTGTTTGATTCTAATTTTAAACATATTCTATTTTTTTTTAACACTTCCTTGGGATATGTATGCATTGGGATCTTGGGAGCTTTTTGATGGATCACTTACTTTTGCATCCTATATATATATATATACATACAAAACCGCTCTCTTCTGAGAGAAAAACTTTCATCTGTACTCCCCCCACTCTTACTTTCCATGAGTATACGACTTAAATACAACTCACTACTTGGAATATTTACATTCTGAGCCCTCACCACTAAATCGATTTCATCAAGCGGGTCACTACCTCACCACCGTCATATTTTCCATTCAGGGTCCTCTTACCCATGAAAACATTCCCTTTACAGACTAGAACAATTTTCTCCTCTCCTTTGTGTCTAATTAAATGTCCGACTTGTCTCCATATTTGCGCCACATCATATATCCGCGCATAGCCATGCCTGTCACTGCCATCGTAGGTTCTTACATATGTAATATGTAACTCCGCCCCCCCC
>LGRN01000042.1:0-26331 GCA_001883825.1 Emergomyces pasteurianus Ep9510
ATAGAAAAAGGGGAAGGAAAGCGGGGGTTGGGGGAAATGGGGGAGGGAAAAAAAATCTCATCATAAATATTCATTTGCGTGAGTGGATATGATAAAATGATCATGGGAGGGGGAAAAAAAAAAAAAAGAAAGGAGGAAACAATGCTTTAGAAGACAAGGGAAATAAAAGTGCCTACGGAAAGTATCACGGTATATATAGTGCGAAAAGTGAAAAGAAAATCGGAAGAAATAATAAGAGGGAGAAACAAAAATAAAAAAATCAATGTGCCCTCCTTCTATGGGAGTTTAGAAGAAGCAGAAAAAAAAAAACCCTGATAGACACATATAAAAGCTTAATGATGAGAAAAAGGAGATGCGTAAAATTCAATAATGTCCCAACCCTATGTCGTTACGTGAGTTTCTCTCTCCGCACCTGGAGGAGATCAAACTTGCAAGTCAACCAACCAAGTAAGTTTGTGGGACTGGATGCCCAAAGAGAATACGATCCCAATAAGTGAAGAAAGTTATGGACGCTCTTCATCGCTACTCCATTCAGTATGAGAAAAACGAAAAATAAAAGGAAATACAACAAAATACAACAAAAAAAAAAGTCTGTTTAAAGCCCCTCCTCTCCGGCCTTGCATATTCGGATCTCTCGAACCCATTCCGATTTCAGAACTTGAGATGCTGTGATCCGGCGTGTGGGATTAGGGTCGAGAATAGAGTAGATCACATTTCGACAACGTGCCTTAAAGGGGGAGTAAATGGTCAGCGCTCCGCACGGAAAATGACATAAAAATTATTTTGTTTTCAAGAAAGCGGGCTAAATGAAAAATAAATAAAATAATTACCCGATGTAATGTCTCAATGGGAGCGTAACCGTCTTCATCCCTTCTCCCTTCCAGATACCGGTCGTAAAACTCATCCTCGTCCCGCTGAGCAACTCTCCAGAGATGCCTACCCGTTCGCATCGCCATGTATATAACTCCAGTGGCCCAGACATCGACGGCTCTAGGGTCAAATTCCTTATCGACATATTCTTCGGGAGCGATGTAAGGAGCAGAGCCACAAAGACCAGCCGTCATATGCGCTTCTTTTTCCCACGCCATGCGGAAACATTCGCCGTTGCCGAAGTCTGTGATTTTGAGAGCGCCATGGGTGGTCAAGAGGAGGTTCTCTGGTTTGAGGTCGCGGTGAGCCACACCCATTTCATGCATGTACTCGACGCCACGCATGAGTTGTTTGAAGTAGCAATCTGCCTCGCCAACCTCCAGTTTCCCTGCTGAGAGGACCAAGGTATAGAGATCGCCTCCCGCACAGTATTCCATGACTTCACAGTAATCACCTTTGGAATCCTGCATTAGATCCAAGGTATGGATGATATTCGGGTGTCGAAGGGACGACGAGATGCAAAATTCTGACGTCAACCGTTTTTGATACCTTTTCGTAGTTTCCTGGGGTCGACGTCGAAACTCTTTAACAGCATAGAGCTGCTCCGTTTTAGAGTCTTTAGGGTCCACTTTGTGCGAGATACGGACGATTCCAAAAGCACCACGGCCGACAACTTCCTGGCATTTGCCGTATTTATCAACTAAGGATGCATTGGATTGCGGGCCTCCCTTCTTGTCTGCTGCCATCTTATCTCTTTCGGATTTGAGTTGGTCAACCCAAGTTGACATCAAGGACAGGTGCTGGTCATCAACATGATCTTCCTTCTTTTTCCCACCTCCAAGCATATCCCGCAGCATATCCGAGAGTTTCTCCTGACGCTTGGCGCTTTTCAGATGATGCATATGCGATCCACCCTCGACAACTTCGAATCGTTTGTGGGCGGGTGCGACATCTTTGCCTTGCTTTTTATCTCCATCTGGTTTTTTTTCCGGCTGCTTCGACGCAGCCTTGGAAGTCGGACCTGCGAGGTTGTGATCGCTTGGTGGGGTTCCGACGACCGGGGGAGTGGGTGGCTGTTGTTGTTGCTCCTGTTGTCTGCCGTCACTCGCGCGACTCTGCGCAACGGCATCCTTCACAGCCTCAACTTCCTTGTTGGAAAGCTTGCCAGACTGAAACATGCGTGAGAAAGGGTTTGTCATCTTTGGCCTTGGGGGTTTAGGAGACACCGCACCTCCCCGCACCGCCGCGGTGGCGGGTAGGTGGGTGTTCTCCAAAGCCTTTGTTATCTGGTCGCCATCCGGGTTGTCTGAATTCTGCGATATCGATGAAACTGTTGAAGGTGTAGACAGTGGAACGGATGGATTCATGTGCGTAGATTTTAAGTGGGAATGCGGTTATGGGGAGTCAAGTAGAACGTGACTCCGAAGGGGACCGCAGGTGACAGCACCAGCGGGGTGGGTGGGAAGGATGAACGCGGATGGATGTGACAACTTGTCAGGAGGAAGATTTTTGAGGGGCAGTGAATAAATAAATATAATTTTATTTTTTTCTTTTTCTTTTTCTTTTCCTTTTTTTCCCTTTGTGGAAAAATGATTGCTGCTGAAGTATGTTAGAGCAAGAGCGCCACCCACGGACGATTCAACCGCAAGATTTGATATCGAAGACAAAGAGAATAAAATGGTGATGTAACCGGGTATTTACAGAGCGAGGTAGGCGTGATATCAAGGAATCGAAGGGGCCGTTTTGTTTTTTGTATAGGACTATATATGGTAAGAATATATGCATATATATAATATTTGTATGTAAGGGTAGCTAGCAACCAAGAAAAATGAGGAGGGACGAAGAGGAAGAGCAGAAGAGAAGAAGAGCCTAGCTGGGACGAAGCCCAGAGACGGGGTATATAACTGAGGACGACAAAATAGAAGATAATCTGGAGACTGGCAAGAATCCGTAAAGACCCTTCACAATTCTCCAGCTTGGTGAGGATAAAGTAAAAGGGAACGAAAAAGAGAGGAAGAGGAAGAAAAAAGAGAATGGGGGAAAAAAAGTTGGGGAGGCGAGTGTTGAAGTAGTATCTAGGGCGCAGCGACAGTACAGAGTACGGATTACCAGAATCCAACCACCAACGAGGCTCCTCTTCCTCTTCCTCCTTCTCCTCCTTGCACTGCTACTGCTGCTGCTGCTTCTGCTGTTGCTGCTGGTACTTACATTTCACTTGTTCCCTCTTTTCCAAAATTCCCTTCCCATTCCCTGTGCAGCCTATGGCCGAAGCTTCTGCAAGCAGCGAGTTAGCGGGTTTGCTAGTTTGGTGGAGTCAAAAAGGCCTGGCAGTGGCTGGTTACAGTGGATTAACGTGTGGTTGAGTGGCTGCCCCCCAACATGCGATGAGATGAGGGGCTCGGAGAGCGGGTACAGGTATCGGTATGGTATGGTTACTGACCGTATTCCCGTATGGTAAGCAGCTTACAACGCCCAGATATCGCCACAGCCCATCATCCTCCTCCTCCACTACGGGAGCCAGGTTCTGTATGTACAGTATGTCTCACCAAAGCTGACTCTGAACGCCAGCCGTATACTGTCTTTCCAAGAGAGCTGGCACTGCATGGGCTATTTATTTGTTACCAGCATGGGGAGGGGCATTAGGGAAGGGGGATATGTGTGGAATGGGGAATTTGAATAGCCCAAACTTGTGCTGTTGTGCCGCTAGTTAGTTAACCCCACAGCCCATCCAAAACAAACTTAGAAAACTTACTCATTGAACAAAGTAGATTTTTTTTTTTTTAGAAAAAAAAAAACAACCGGGAACATCTCCAACTTCCCGATGAGGGGTTTTTCCTGTTTTCCCTTTCCTTCTTATTGATTTCCCTCCCTTTTTTTGACTCCGTTTCTTTCGGCTGGTTGATATATCCTCGGGTAACTAAGGTGGCATGATTCCATTTTATTTTCGTGGTTTCCCAGCTGCCCTTTTTTAAATTCCTTGAGACCTCGATGGTGTTGACTACTCTATTAGTATTCTTTTATTTTATCTTTTTCATATTTTTGGTTTTTTTACATTTTTTTGGAGATTTTCCAGAATCCTGGGTATTCCATTGTGGCTGATGAGAAATGTCAAGCTGCCCGTCCTATCACAGAAAGTTGATCCATTACTGTGATGATTTGCAAGAGCCCCCGTACATCTCTCGGCCTCTGAAAGCTTAGGCCACCAAGCAGTCAGGGCTCAACATTTCTTTTTCCTTTCCAAGGTATTTTTATACAATAAAAGAACTGCTGTACGGAGTACAGGGTACGGACTAAAATATCACTGACACTTTTTTCTCTTCTCTCGCAAAGTGGATAACATCCGAGACAAAAGAGAGTACGCAAGCAGAGAGTACTCCGTACTCAAGTCTCATATTCCTCACCGCCAATTCCTTCAACTTCAACTCACACGGCTCTCACTTTTTGCTATTTTGTTCTGCCTGCCTTCCTTTCTCGGCTTTTATTTTTTATTTTTCAAACCATACTCCGTTCGTTCATAAACAACATCCCTTGCGGCTTGTCGGTTCTTGGCTTAGAACTGGTCTTGGCACCTCTCTCAATACTGCAGGTGTGGCTAATAGAATGACGACCTCGTCCTTAATCGCAAGGTTTGCTGACAACCTGCTGGAGGGGCTTAGGTATGATGTCAGTCAAAAGTGGCTGCCCCCCTTTCAGGCTTCAGTTTTACTTATCCTCCTTCTGGGTATTATATTAATAATACATACGGAGTAGTTACTCCGTATTGGTGTAAATCCCATCGATTCATTTTCCCATTGCAGGTTTCGCTGCCTACAGAGTATGGAGTACTAACTCTTTTATTTCCATTTGATATTCATGTTATTTTGGAATATGGCTGTAGTTACTCCGTACTCCGTACTCCGTATTTTGAAAATTTCAATCAATTTTATCTTTTCTTTTTTCTTCCCTCTCATCTAAGCTCTTCTTTCTGACAGATGTATTAGTAATTTGCCCATTTCTAGTACTGTTCACTAACTAGCTCACTTGAACTTGGGATAAGTTTTATCATAAAGCAGGTTGGAAAAACATTATTAGTACAGAGTAAACTCTGTTTCTTCCTCTTGTTTCCCCCTCTTATTTCTATTTTCAATATTGCGAGGCCAGGGGTAGAAAATAAAAATAAAAATAAAAAAATCAAGAAAAATAACAGCTGTACTCCGTAGGGAGTACGGAGTACGGAGTACAACCAGCCCACATGCCTTTATCCACAGAGCCACAGACTTGCCCACAGGCCACGCGCTAAAAAAAGTTCGTTTGGCCTTTTTTTTTTCAGGTGTACGGAGTAAGGTTTGGGCCTAGAACACCGCTTTCTGCATCCTTATCTTGGAAGAACTTGAAGGGGGGGGAATTTCACACCTTATCGCTGAATCGAAACGGGAAAGAAAAAAAAAAGAAAAGAACGAAAAGAAATGGAATAGAAAAGAAGAGAAGAAGAAAACAATCTGAAAGCCACAATCAGCCTTCTGTAGCAGATAATTCCAGAACCTTTTTATTTTCTTTGTTTCATTCATCATTCTTTATTTTGTCATTTATTCCGCGCTACTACGGGAGTATTTGCGGCCAGAATGAAATGAATTTATGTCTACGAAAAATACCAGTGCAACGCATCTTTAATATGATTTCATTAAGAGAATTCCTCATTTTGTTACATATACTTCATACGCAATTCTAATGGCAAGAAATGAAGAAAAATATGATGTTGTGACAAACGCTTAAAGCACTGAAATTCCATCAGCATTCGCACAATGCAGATTGCATGGATATTAGAGGAAAACATTTCATGGTTTTTATTGCTGTACTCCGTAATCCATACACTGTGTACTTAAAAGTTATCTATATAGTAACTACCGGGGAATACAGCGTTAAATTGCGAATTGTTATATAAATTCTGAGGGGGAAGCTATTATTCATTGAACACTGTTTGATTATTGTGGCTGGTGAGCCTTTTAGAATCAGAAACTAACTGTTGATCAAACTTTTCAAGGGGTAAAGGGGATTACTTATATGATGAGACTTATTGGTTGAATAATAGATATTATTTGGATAAAAATTGGTGCGTACTGTACGTACTGCAACTCCAACATTGATGGCAGCAGCCCGATGCTATAGGTAGTATGTAGGTCGCATGTTCATATCAATGAGCGAGCTTCGTTTCGCAGTAGCATATGCGCCGCTCATCTGTTATACAACAATTTATCCAACTATGAAAATAATACAATCAATATTATTACGCTTGAACATCAGCTCGAGCAATGATGTCGCGAAAAAAATTGCTTACATCTTAGTATTTCTCCCCATCGCCTTACCCCACCGAGCAAGGACAGACAAGAGGCCGAATCATGGACACAATTGAATTCAACAACGACGATCGACTAGGGCCCGTGGCATCACACATATTTTACCATCCGAACAGCTTTGGAACAGCAGTTGCAGAGGAACCCCTTTTGTTTGAATACGTTCTGCCCTGTTGAGTAAGGTTGTTACATCGGCTGTCATCCGCATTGTTGGGACCGATGGGAGTTACAGTGCCTAATGATTCAGCGCAGCGGGGGGAGCTGAAATCACGAGCAAATCTATTCGTATTATTATTTTCTCCTACAATTACTTCATCACTGCTCCGTAGGGCTCGCGAAGTTCTGGAGAGTCATGCTAAACAATCTATGAGGTGGGCGTTTGATCACGGGAGCTACATAGTATCAAACACTCAGTGCGAGGAGTGGGACTTCCGCTTTATGTCAGGCTTTTTATTTTTGTTTTATTTTGTTTTATTTTGTTTTATTTGTTGTTGATATTTATTTATAGTTATTTTTTGAAATTCGACCCTTGATCGTTAAGCATGCTTGCTGTCAGTACTACATTGTTTGAATTTGCCAACCTTATCACAGGGTGTCATTTTGGAAACTTGCTCTGCTGAGAGTGGACAATTGTGTGTATATACTACCTATATAACTAAACCTGCAACTATTAGGGTAATGTGGAATCTCCTCTTGGAAAATCCCCCGCGTTTATCCTATCAAACCAACTCTTCTAATCAATCCTTGACAAAAAAATGAGATGGAAAAGCATTTCTGCCCCGGAATGCCATTTGGAGATTCCGAACCCTCCAATCCTGTTCCAGCGTTTTCAAGCTTTCTACGGTAAAATATTTAATTTTTAAATATGGGGAAATTGCGCGATTACTCCCCTCAGCTAGTGGTAAGGCAGGCAGGCCGGCATTAAAAAAAAATGGATTTACAATAATAATGGCTTTGAAGCAGGAGTTCGTTTCTGCGTGGATCCGCCTAAAACTTAGGCGCATCAAATCAGAAATATCCCGCAAAAATCCAAGCACCACTCACATATCGCTTTTGATCTGATCCAAGAACGATCTAGTTAAAGTGGGAGCCGTTAGAGGAGGTTCTGGTTAAAATACGATCTCTGCAGTAAGCAAAAAAATAATAAAAAAACTTCTGTACTGCCTTCGAGCCATGAAGAATCGAAAAAGGGCGAAGAGGGAGGTGTTCTATCTTCTCAGCCTCTCATACTACCCAGGCACGGTAGCTATGATAGGTACTATCTATCTATGCCATTCTTGTTTGCATTGACCCGAAAGGCCATGAAATTAGGCCCACCTTAACCACCAGGTCCAACTTGTCCCATTTACAATTTACACTGTGCTTCAGTAAACTATGTTCATTCCCCAACCATTTCTCTTCAAATACGCGTATCGCCTCGTAAATGACAGAACCGCAATACGCTCGATATGGTATCCGGATGTATAAATTACGGGTGCCACGTAAAATATAAAGCCCCAACCACGTTCACCTGCAAACCAGGGTACAAAGAACTTCCTGTCCTGTCCCTGCCACGATCTCCACTGCCACATTTTATGGATTTCATTCCATGGCCATCCAGCTCCATGTGCTCACAACAACTTACCCAGCAACTCCATACCCTTTTTTTCCCTCTTCAAACGCATCTGCGGGGATAATTCTATTTTCAGAATATCCATTTATTTTTATCTATTTACTTGTTTATTTATTTTTCTTTTACCTTAATTTCTGACATTGATTCCAACTTCTGATGATGAAACCTAGATAGTTCAAACGGCGTCACATTTTGTAGTCATTCTGGTCTATGCCGCATCGGAACATTTATTATTCTATGCAACCAACGCAGACAGAAACCATGATCATACTTTTTAACTCACTCACCCTTGCTCGCATCAACCTAGTGCAGCTAGAGAATTGCAACAGGTAAATAATCGGGGAAGGTTAATAAAGGGGACGAAAAAATGAAAAGTAAAGTAAAAAGCGCTGGCAGAAACTCCCAGGCATTTTGCATTTTCGAGCTGAACTGGAAAATCCCGGCGTCCCGCGGCCCCCCCTCCCCTCACCCCCTATTTTCACGGCCCTTTACGCCGGCCAGCGCTGGTTCCGTAACAGCGGCGGCGTACAGTGCCTTGTCCCATTGTTAAACAAAAGCTGGAGCGAGACTGGCGCTCATCAGGTAACATAGAGATGGGTGAAGAGCGGTGACAAGCAAATGGAAAAAAATCAAATTATAATGAGAGACGGTGGGTGAGTGCTAAATTGATTCGCCAGGGAAGGGGTTTATTTTTTTTATTTCTTTTGTATTTTGTTTTACAATGGTAATTGAAATACATCACACGGCTTAAAATGCCTACGGTTCATCCGTACAAGAATGCTGCTTGAACTGCGATGAGTTGTGAATAAGGTAATATATATAATAGATGGAAGTGGTTGGAAATAGTACGTACAGAGTACCGGATATTTTTTTTGCGGCTTTCGGATATCTTTACGGAAAAAATAGTATCAAAAATGAATAAACATCTACGGAGTAGTAAATTAAGAAACGAAGAATAAATATATATATATATAAACTTATAAAAGCTCTAACTAACTATTAACTTTACTTCTTTACATATATATATTCCATCCCGTCTTTGCTTTTTATCCTCTGGCTCTGAATCCCTTTTTCTGCCTCCAAAGCCCTTCTTTTCCTTGGCTTTCTGGATGGGAATATACGATTTCAAGGGACAAACCCCAGGGGGACAAACCCATGCGCCCAATTTGCAGATACGGACAGATGCATATATAGCTTCATTACTACGTCCTGTCCTTTGATTATTATCCACTCTCACGCCTCCATAGATATAGCCCACTCGAATCCAGGTTATCAATCCCTCAGGACAGCCACAGACTCATTTTCTTACATGCATTTGATAGGGATAAAGGATAGTAGTAAATAGTAGTCTACACCTCTCTGATTTTTTGTTGGCAGTTTTTTGCAAAACCCAATTCCCTTTTTTTGCTTGCTCCTCGCTCCTTCAGCGAAACTTGCATGGCGCCAGGGGCATTGACATCTCGAGGCGGTTAACTCGTTAATGCTACTAACTGCTCCGTACCTCCGTACAGAGTACTAAATAACAAACTTACTACGGAGTAGTAAGCTTGAAGCCGTAATAAATAATCTATAAAAATTCGGTTGTCAAAAAGGAGAGAAGAAAGCAGATTTTGTTTGTAGGTTTTATCCATTTCTTTGATTTTCTGCAGGACATGAAAATGGTCCCGCCAATTTTTTTGTTTCGGAAGAAATCTACCATACTACTACTCCATACTCTGGAAAAAAAAAAAAAAAAAAAACCCTCCTCTGCCAAAGCAAACAAGCAAAGATTTATGTCTCCCCCCTTTGGCTAAACCAAACCGAATGAAGAGGTCGAGAGGGAGGGTGGTATATTTATATCTGTCACAGGTCACAAAGAGCACACCAAACGCAGAGTGGAAGAATTGTGCAATCCAGAAACCCTCCCTCTCTATGCGATTTCCCGCAATATCGCATATACAGGGTAGGGGGATTATGCCATTCCGACAAAATCATCAGACAGAAACACATGTGAGATATTGGACGCGTTTATGATGTGGGTTTGAGAAACACGAGCAAAAAAAAAAAAAAAAAAAAAAAAAAAAAAAAAAAAAAAAAAAAAAAAAAGAAAAAAAGAAGAAAAGAGAAAGGAGGTCGGCGAGGCGAGGCGACATAGTTCTACACATCGCTACATTAGATAGATACAGCGCTAGAAAGTGTGGTTCAACGGAAGTCTCTTGACTGGCTGACTCCCCCTTCAAGGCTCACTAACAACACCCCATTAGAAGGGTTTGTTTGCTGTGTGAGCGTTTCGAGTTGCGGGAAACCAGGGCCGAGCATGTGACTGATCGTTCTGTTGGCATGTGGATTTGAAAAGGAGGATGATTGGTTCCAAATGAGGAGGCGTGGTGTGTCTGGGAATTCTCGATGTGGAGGCGACGGTAGATGATGGTAACTCTTTATGAAACAAGTTAGAGAAAGGGGGGGCAGGGGAGGGGAGGGAAGCGCTTGCGTCGGGATATTTGGAAGCCTGCGTCACCCAAGGCTGATATGATGGCATGTTGGGATTAAGAGTTGGGTACATAAACCCATTGTTTATCACGCTGTTTGGTGATACATTTCGATATGTTCCTTTTCTTTTATTTTCATTTTCTCTTTGTCCATGATAAAGCAAAATCCATCGAGCTCGCTGTGATGCAAAGGTCCCCATTGTCGTCCCCTTTTTACCCTGCGCAACATTCCAACTTATCGAGAAATAAAAAAGGAGGGTTCGGGGGGGAGGGAGGGCCGTAGAGTGCATATGTGATAATATGTATTACCATCAAGATTGAATCAGATCAAATCAAATTGATTAAATTGATTAATGTTAACAAGAAAGGTTCTCAAACCAGGCCACACGGTTAATACGCACAAATCAGGAAGTCAACAAAAAGAACCAGAAAAGAAAAAAAAACCCCACAGTAGAGCTTCCATTGCGCGTGCTAGTGCTATTGCTAGTAAGTAGTAATTTTGTGGAGCAGAAATAAAAGTCAATAATAAACAACAGCAACCAGATAGGATTTGTTTTTTCAATTACTTCGGGAGGGGGATTAAAATATCGGAGAGCGAGAGATTTATGCCGAAGAGAGTAGAGGAGGGCAGGGACAGAGCGAGACCACGAGCCAGATTGGATGGAGGGATGGATTGCGGGGTTTTAAGTACAATCGAAGGGTAGGGATTCGGGGTTAAGGTACCGAACGAGGTAAGTTAAAGTTGCGGCGGTAGGTGCGGAAAAAAAAAGGGATTGAGATATCTTTAATTATCGTCTCCTTCGTCAGGCTGCTCGAATAAGAAATTGGCGGCCAATTCCTCGTTCTTGTCGCAGGCGAAGTAGGCTTGAATGACGGAGTCACGAGGGAACCCTAAACGGCAGAGCTATAGAGACGGGGAAGACAAAGTGTTAGTTGGGGTCTGTTTTCAAGGAATGTATAAATTATCTAATGGAGGAAATGCATACCCTTTCAATTGCATCTCTTTCCTCCTCCGTAACGGTGATCTGATGCGTGCCTGGTGGTAACTGCGCATCTTCATCGATATCTTCACTGAGCAACTGGAGAAACTGATCCTGGTTTTGCCCGATGAGTTGCGCGAGCTGCGGGTTACCAGCACCAACTTGCTGCAGGATGGGCTCGAGCATCTGCGGTTGTTGCTGTACGAGCTGCCGTAGCTGTTGGAAGTGGGGATTGTTCCGCAGGAAATCTAGATTGCCAAGATTCCCTTGTCCTTCAGCCGCTGCTGCTAGACCTTGTCCTGCAGCACGAGCACCACGCCCGGCTGAGCCCCCTTGAGGAGCACCAGCCTGTGCTGCAGCCTCGAAAAGGTTGACATGCTCATCGTCTCCAGCTGGAGCTGCTGCAGCTGGCTGAGCGCCGCCACTAGCAGCCGTTGTGGAGGGCGGGGCAGGAGGCTCTTCTCGTTGTTCAGCTTGAGTGGTTTCGGGAATGCCCTTCATATAGTTAGTGGACCGTCCTGGGAAAAAAGAATTATCCCAAAGCTTACATTTAGGAGATACTCGATAGCTCGATCTGGGTTGAAAAATGCGGCTCTCATAGCTCGATCTATGTCACTTCTTGGGAACCCCATAGACTCCATCTGTGCAATTACTTGTTCACCTTGAGGACCCATAAGGAGAGCTGATGGGTCGTTGAATGTAGTTGCGCTACCCGCGGTTGGGGCCGCGGCTGGGGCTGCAGGCGACGGGGTGACGGGGACATCTGAAGTTTGAGGATTTGAGCGGGCGGCTGGGGCGGCAGGAGTTGAAGCGGCAACGGGAGCAGGAGTCGAAGGAACCTGGGAAGATGCACCTGCCGATGTTGAAGGGGCGGGTTTCGGCTGCACCGGGGGTAAAGGCAATGTTAGAGATAATGGGGGAAAGAAATTTAAAAATAAACAAAATAAACATATAAGCCACTAAACCAGTTGAATTCAAGAGCGAAGGTGAACATACTTTTGAGACCATGCAGACTATGAATCCTTTCTCCTCGATGCTATATGATTCAATGGTATTTGCATCTTGTAGAATTTTGCCTGGTAAAAAAGAAGTCAATATTAGTAACTGTGGGTTATATGTAACAGAAAGCAGGATCGCCAGTCCCCTCCGCCATATCTCTCGACCCCGCCTCCCATTGCAATTCAGGCATGGGAAACAGTCAACAAACGCCATGCTGGAATTGGACAGAACCAGGGGGAAATCCAGGGAAATAGAAACCGTAAAGTAAAATTAAGACGAACGAACCAGAATAGATAAGTTTTTGCTGAGCTACATCCCAACCCTTTTCCTGGGAAATCTTCTCCTTGACCTGACCAACCTGTGGGGCAGAAGGAACATTAGCAGGGCTGCGTATGTTAAAATTGGTCATGCTGCCAACCTGCCACGGAGGGGCAATCGTTTGGGCGCATATATCGTCTTATATATGAAATGAGGGGCAGACGTACCGTTTCCGATGGTTCGGCCTCGATCACGAACTTCTGTTGCTTTAAATCCTGCAAAAGACAACCAATAATTCATCAGTGTACGAAATCTTAAAAGTAAAAAGAGGTCTATTTGTCCTAATAAAGCCTTTTTAAAGAGGGTGGGGGAGCTATTATGAGCAGCATACTCTGAATGTCAGTTTCATCTTGCGCCACCGGACTGTCAACTGAGGGCGCAGTTGACAAGCGACTGGAAAATTGATAGGAATAAAGTTGGCAGATAGGTATGGTTGGAGGATGTAGCAGAAAGCTAACTTTCGACAAGCTATGAGTGGAATGTGTAGTGGTGGAAATCAGGAGGGAGAATAGAGCACTGGTGGGGGGGGGTTGGAGGGGATGGTGATAATGGAGATAGTTGGACAGAGGTGATTGATGCTGGGGTTTGAGAAGGCGGCGTGTGGTTTCTGCCTTCAGGCGGCTGATATAAGCTGGTCACGTGGTATCTTGGCGGGAGAGACTAAAAAGGAGGCTCAAAAATCCAATCCCCCACCGCATGGGAGCATTGCTCCCGGCTCAAAGCATAAAACAAAATACATCATTTATTTATAGGCATATTACGCTGAGAAATATAAGCCACCTCCTTCCAAATAGTGATCCTTTTTAATTCATATATGGAGTACCCCGTAGCTGCGCAGTAGTATTAACCATCGAGTACTACAAGCGTGCGAGATGACATCATCTGTTAGTGCCCTGGCACCAGTGTAGATCGTTCAACGTTCAAATGCTGAGGCCAGGATTAAGAAACAGAAACAGATAAGTAGCAGCATAGAGACGTGCGCGGCGTAAAACCGCTTTTCTTTTCAATAGAGAAGCAGCGATTGGGGAAATATAGGGATAGAAATAGTGATTCAATATTTTGTAGAAGACAAAACACATTATCCCACGGGATGAAAGACTGGGACCTTCTCACGAGGGGTGGGTGGTTCGCCGCATTTCCCGTAGAGATCGCAAAGACATTTCGACTCGGATATGCAGCTGCACGAAACAAACAGTTTCCAGCAGTTAGCGCTTTGGTGCCAATAAAACTAAATATATATATATATATGTAACATTATTCACGCAAAAACGTGAAGAAGGTGGAAGTGGGCTAACAGGAGAAGGAAAGGGGATAAAATATACAGATAAAACATAAATTAAACAAATAAAAAAGACCACTTACCTTACAGGCCCTTCACCAAAAATCACATGCCAAATCTTCTCGAACACCCACCCAACATCATAATCATTCATTGGCAGGGACCCCGACAACGCCCACGTCCTCATCCGTTCATAATCCGACAACGGCCTCTGCAAAATTCGCTCCCTCGTCGCCACAACCTGACCACAGCATATCCCGCCAATCACAGGTGGTACATCCTTGACATCATCCAGCCCAAACAATGTTGCATAAATATCAGCAAAGCGCGCGCGGGTGTCGTTACGTTCTATATCGACATCACTGGGGTTATGCGGGAGGACGCTGGAAGGGTTGCAACCTGGGCCGGTCCTACAGCGAAGGTTCACGTACCCTCTTCTCCGGACGGTTTCCAGGCGGAGGCCGTGGAGAACTTCGTCGTTGTTGGGGCTGATATCTTCGTTGTGCCATTGGTTGTTGTTGCCGTGCATGAAGGCGACGATACCTGGGAGTTTGTGGTAATGGTCGACAATGAAGGTAAGGTAGGGCATTACTTCGTGGCCGCGGTTGGGTACGTATAAGCCATATCCTGGTTCGTTGTCGACGCTGTAGATGAATGGAGTCCATCTATTTTTATTTAGTAATACATAATTTAACTTAAATATCTCTCTATAGAGGTTGGAAGCATGGGTACCAAAAAAATAAAATAGGGCTGTATCCCATATATGTTGGCAAGTTGTAGGCGGGGAGGGTGCTGAATATACTAACTCCGGGAACATATCATACGCCCACTCTGCGTTCTCCCCCTTTGTCTTGCCCAGGACAATTGCCAGCTCAACACCACTGGAATCTGGATTCATAAGTTCTGCTGGCGGTGGCGCAGAAGACTGGTTCTCTTTAACGGGATGCCGAAGTCCCAGAATGTTGATAAACACTATAAAACTCAAAGAAACGAAGAGTAGCAACAGCAGCAGCGAACGTGAGCGGTGTCTAGCTGCATGTCGACGGAAAACGAGAAGCATCTGAGGAGGGATCGCATTCGCACCTGGCAGGACGATTGAAAAAATGTCCGCCTATTGCTCGATTTGTCCAGAAATGACAGTGACTCGAAGAAATTTGGCCAGCACACAAATTGAAGGACAAAATATATTTTGCCAACAGAAGCTGGATACATGGCGCCTCGTAAGGGCGCCTCGCAATCAAGCCTTGCAAGGAAACTCGAAAAGTCCCCGGCATCATAAACAAGCGGACCTGGATTTGACAGCAGGGATGATGTCGGCATTCTTTTTGAAACTTTGTGGCTGCAATTTCAATCCCAAGATACTACGGAGTACTCCGTTCAGAGCTAATATCCCTGGTCACTGAGATAGACTCTCTCCGGATGGAGTTTGTCACATTGCTCTTGTTGGTAAGTTTCGAAGGAATCTCGCTGTATTCCAGACAGAGTAAGAAGCGAAGAACACCGCGGAGGAACATGATTAAGTCCATCGTAGCGGGCTACCCCGACCCATGCAATAATAGCTGGCAAGCGCATTGAAATCGTTAAGTAGCTATGTGGGAGCATGGATGTTTGGCGGGGGTTAGCGGACATAATTTATTGAGTTTGAATCTTTTTATTGGGTGTCAAAGAAAGCCGCTGTACTCCGTATTATATCATAATTGTCAGCCGAGGCTAGCTCTCCTGTGTGATTCCAGCCCCTCTTCCTCCAGTGTTTACTGGTGGTGATTGAGCTCTTTTGCCCCAGACAATAATTATATAGATGAACCATCACCAAGACTCCGAGCTCCTTTTTTTGCCAAGTACTCCGTTCGCAGTTTGAGGATACTTAACATTTCAACATTTCTTTCAACATTTCATACTCTTGTGAGTGGATAGAGCAATATTTGGGAGAATCAATGACTGAGGCTATTCCTTAATTAAAATGTGAAAGCAGTGATGTCTGTAAAATAAAAGTTCCTGTTGCATCTGCCCAGGAAAAAAATGGTAGGAAAACTTTAACGCCTAACAACAAGCGGCCGCCCTGGCAGTTTGGATTTCTTTGATCAGCGCGTTCCCGAAGTCTGCTCGAATATCAGCCCAAACACGCTCGTCTTGGGGGCGAGAAGGCTCCGGCTGCCAGCATTGGACAGATCCGAGAAGAGAGACGCAGAGCCTACAACTTCCTCCAGCCAATTGATCCCATGGAGATCAATTGCTCTCCTAGTAAGGACAAATACTACACGTATATACAACTTCAGATCTTCTAGTATCTACTCAGAGTAAGCCCCACCAGTAGAGCCCGCGTAGTGTTTATCATACTGAGGCAGGGGTCTATTTTAATATCATGCAACCTTTCAAAAATCCTAGGCCCATGGAATGCGCAGTGGCACAACATGCAAAGGAATAAAGAAAAACGCAACATTTCTCTATTCGACTGGGCTCTCAGTCTCCCTCGCTCTCCTCCTCCTCATCTTCACTAACCTCTTCCCCTTCCTCCCTCGCCTTCTCCCTCCTCCTCCTCATCCGCTCCTTCTTCCTCTCAAGCAACCTACTCAACTTCTTCGCCGTATTAAACACCCCACCTGTCCCTGACCCACAAGCCGCACACGATGGATTCTTCCGATACCGCTGCAACGCACACCCTTCGCAGAAATAATGCCCGCACTTCGTAATAACTGGATTCTTATACGGTTTCTTGCAAATCACGCATGCGAACGGGATATTCTCCAGTAGCTCGTCTTCATCACCATTGCCATCACCATCATTATCATTATCATCGGCAACTTCGCCCCCGCTGCCATTAGTCGTGTTCGCACCCCCATATCCATACCCAGCCTTTGACGTTCGACTGGCAACTGTCCGCCCAGTAACCTTCTTCCCTTTCGTTCCAATCTCCCAATCCCGATCTAGTTCCCAGCCCGCCTTATAGTCCTCCCGCGCATGCAGGAACTTACAACTGTCTCCGAACCCGCAGAAGCCAGTCAGTTTGTAATCCTTACAGACGTCCGGGGAGTAATCGGTGACCGTGATTGTTCTGATATTCGTGGGGGCCTTGATGGGGCCGAACTGCTTGCTGGGGGCGTTGGGGTTTTTCTGGATGAAGGATTGGTAGTTGGCTGTGCCGCGGTAGGTGCCGTCCGGGTCCGGGTTGGTTGTATTAATTGTTGCGGCTGTTGTTGCGGTCGTTGACGTGGCGGCGGTAGGTTTACTTCTAGTATTGCCCAGTAAATTCTTCGCGCTTAGCAGATGCTCGTGGCTTTTGTTTTCTCTTCCTTCTCCTTCTCCTTCATCATCGAACCAGTTTGAATGTTTTGTTGCGTCGTTTGTCAGCGGGAGTGGGAGGGGTGGTGCGGCGGTCGCTGCTGAGCCACTCACATCGGCACCAGGCCTCTGGGGGTGTGCAGCTGTGGTCACTGAGGATGCGGTTACAGTGGCATTTTTGCGTCTGCGCTTGATGGTGCGTCCGCCTTCTTCGTCTGAGGCGGAATAGTCAGATTCGGAGGCGGAGTCTGAGGCAGGAGGTGGCGACGGGGGTTTCTTGCGGAAGTTGGATTTTGCTTTGGCGGATCTCTTCTTAAATGAGACTGGCGGTGCAGACTGTTGTTCAACTTGTGCTTCGTCCATGCTTTTGTGTATTGGGTTTGGATGTTTGCTTCGAGGAGCTGTCGCTAGAGGTTGTTAAGTTCTCGATGACTTCAAGCAATCGATCAGATACATGTGCCAAGATATTCCATGTGATACAAGAGTGACTAATCAGATGGCGGGACAACCTCGACGTTTGTTTGTTTGGTTTGAAACGCGCCGTCGTGTTTGTTTGCATCAAATGGTACAGCGCGGTATTTAATGGAGGCGTATTTATTGTTCGGGAAGAAGCTCTGGCGATTGTCTCAAGGTTGATCTGCGGAGTACTCCGTAGTTACAAGTGTATGGATGTATGGATGAAAGCAGAGAGGGCTCAGGAATTATTAGGGGTGATTCAATAATGAGAAAATATTCAGGACACATAGTTGCTGGTAGCACTGTTGATCAATGGTTTTTGTCCAACGCTAACTTCGACGGAGTAACTTGCTGCTTGCTGATGGTTGATCTGAAGACTTTTGTTGCCCAATTGCTGTTGGACAAAGCAAGTGGTGCCGCAATTTCCAGGCTTGCATACGCTCAGTCCCTCCTCACTCATGTGAATCATAATCCATACGTTGCAAACTCATAGCAAACTCAATGCTTCATGATTTTTACTCTGGAGGACGAGCAGGCTATTGATGACGGTATTTTCGAGGGAACAGGTTGCTGTATGCAGGTGGTATCCCCCGGCGTATTGTGGAGATCCTTAATGCCCCTAATAATAAACGAACGAAATTGAGCGTCAGAATAGAAGAGATAAAGGGATAAAAATGGAAGAAACTGGAAATGGAACATCTTCTACGGAGCACTAATAGGCAAAACAATTCTGGGCGTCATCACTCTTCCTTATTTTTTTTTCCTTCTGTTTCTTCCCTTCTTTTTCTTTTCCTTTCCTTCCTCATCCCCGCCTGATGAACACGGCCCAACAGGTCGTGGAAAAAAGAATCGCATATTCCAAACAGCTTTTTTTTATTGATGAAATAATAAGAAGCTGTGTGCGTGGGTGATCAGTCATTCCTTTGGTTTCGGTTTTTTGTTTTGCAATATTTTATCTACTATTGACTTATTCTATCGTTTTTTATATATACTTTTTTTTTCCTTTCGTACCTGGATTTATTGTTTATCGTTTTTGCTATCCCCTAATACACTCCATTATTTCTCCCCGACGTGCCAGGTTTTTTATTATTGATATCCTTGCCTCTTTCCTTTCTTTCCTTTTTTTTTTTTTTTTTTTTCTTTCTCTTTATTTTTCCCTGTTTGTTCCATATTTATTTGCTTCTACCTCTGTGCGTAAGTCGTGAATGCGAGTTCTGCCCGTTTGTTGTACTCCCCTTGTCGCAATCCACGGCCCACAACAACCAAAAACGCGTTACCGTACCATCAGTACACTCGTCAAAGCCTGCCCGCACCATCCCCCGTCAACAAATCATCTCCCCCAGGCCAACTCACAACGCCACCATCAGGCCATCTTCAACATTTCCTTGTCAGGCCACACACTGCTCTCCATCCTCGCCAGACATCGCAGCCTCGTCGTCGGGAATAAGGTCGCACGGTGGTCTAATTAGTTACAGCACAGCACTCTCAGCAGACCCGGGAGGGGAACCGCCAAGTTTCGCTCGGTTTTCTTCCACAACAACTTCCCCCCTTCTTCCCACGTCAATTGTGTTACTGTGTTGTTTACCGTTGCGGGAGGAAAAAAAGGGATACTTCTTTTCCCCCGTGTAAGCGGTGATAGCGAGATGTGGTTGCATGTTTAAAAAGGCAAGAAAGCAAGGAAACTCGAATTAAGCGAAAGTTGAAATAGAAACCTCGGCGATACCCAGACGCGCGCTCTTTCGAACGATATCTTCTACTACTGGTTTCGATAATTTAGTTTTCGATACTCTAGATTTGGCGTGGCTCCGTTTGCTGCCCTCCATTTGATGACAGGGCCGTTGGCCATATTCGTCAAACAACACCACCTGCAGCAACCCCCCGTCATCGTCTGCCGCCTGGGCGCAGCAGATCCTTTCCGTTGTCCGCAATGGATGACCCGTTTGTCTCCAACCCTGGCCCAACCGAATTGCAACCCCAACAACGCGAGTCTCATCGGTATTCCTCATTTGGCTCGCAGCTCTTTACTCTCAATGCCTCCTCACCGTCGCAGGTGAAGCGTGCTCTCGAGGCCCATCTCGCGGAGACCGAACGAAGGTTGGAGGATGCATCGAAGTTGGGCACAGCACTTGTGCAGCAGCAAAAGGAGCTTTCGGATAAATTAAAAGAGATTGAACACCAGCAGGACGAGGGTGAAATCGGGCCGGAGTTACGGAGGAAATTGGCGGATTTGGAGAAGGAATATAATGATATCGGGCGGGAGACTGCTCGTGTGTCATTGGGCCCCAAGCCCCGGCTTGCTTTTACTGATGAAGATGGGCAAGGCACCCCTTCATTTGATGGTCGGGTAAGTACCTCATCTTTTCTTGAATCAATGGACTTTCCCTCTCTTTTTTTTGCTTTCTTTACCCTCTCCATGACTATTTTTTATTTTTATTTTTATTATTTTTTTTTTTTTTGGGTGAGCTTTGATTTAATTTGATTTACTTTGTCCTTTTGGTTTGTTATACATTAGCATCCTGCCAGTCCCGCTGTACTTTCTAGCCAAGCCACCAGTTCGCCTACAAAGATAAGTGTACCGTCGAGAAGACAACGGAACCAACAATCCAGTCGAGTACACGACATCGAATTCGCGACCGAGATTAGTACGTCATTGCTCGCCCAGGTTCGCCAATTACAGGGGCTTCTTGTAGAGCGGGATGAAACTATCAAAAGTGTCAATCTGGAGAAGTCCAGGCTCGAACTTGAAGCAGAAGCCTTTGCACAGCGTCTGCGCGTGCTCGATGATAATGAGCAGCGTTACAAGGACGAAAATTGGAGGCTCGAAACCCAGACACAGGAACTGCTCGCCGCCGCCAAGGAAGCTGCTGCTAGGGAGGAGAGGTTGAAAGCAGGTTTGAATGCAGCAAATGCAGAGAAAACCAAAGCCCAACGAAAGCTTGATGAGCTGAAGCAAGTCAATGAGAAGCTCATTGAAGATAATACGGCTACGCAGAAGACCTACGATTCCGAGCTTCATATTCTTCGAAGGAATGTCCAGGTCGGAGATACTGAGAGAAATACTCTGCAGCAGAAGGTCGAGGAGCTCACTAACCAGAATCAAGAGCTAGCCAAGGCTGTCGCTGCGAAACTTCGGCAACATGAAACAGAGGTCGCCAGTGACGTAGCTCCAATGGATGAAGATGATATAATGGACGAGGCTACCCCAGAAAATTCACCCCCTCCATCTCCAAATAAAGCTACCCCTCGACATGGACATTTGGAATCTGAGACGCTGAAAAGCTCTCTACACCATGCTCACCGTATGATTCAGAACTTGAAGAGCAATATCCATCGTGAGAAGACTGAAAAGATTGAGCTTAAGCGTATGCTTCAAGAGGCCCGAGATGAGATTGAACAGCGGCGGGTGGAAACAACTGCTCCATCCAGCGCCAACAAGCGCCAGAAGGGCAAACAAGATGTGTTCAAGAAGCCTCCCCGTCCAGATATGCTTGGTGCCAGGCGGGGATTTGCCGAAATTGAAATCGAGGAGCCAGACTGGGAAGACCATACCATAGAAGCAAGCCCCACAAGGAAACCTTCTGGAAGATTTAATACTTTCCCATCTTCTGGTTATACTCGCACTGAAACTGTAGATGCAAGTGACGCGTATCAAACCGCAAACGAAACGGAGGAGGCCTTCGAAACTGCCAATGAGCGGGAAAATTCCACTGAGAGTGATGCCTTCCAGACCGGTGCTGAAAGCTTAGCGGGAGATACAAGTGAAGAGGAGCTTACCGAGACCGAAAGCCGATCAGGACCTGCAACAACAGTCAGAAGTAAAAAGCCGCTGAGGCTTTCTACTGCGAAACCTGGCGATCGGACATCTTTCATGAGCACTGCATCGACATCAGACGAGGAGTTTGATGAAAATGATTCGCGGACGCCCCTTCAGACGCAGCCTCAGCGCTACAGGCTGAAAATGAATCGTGGTCGACGCGGACGAGCTTCTGGAGATGTTGGCATGGCCCCTGAGAGTGGCAATTTAAGTGCACGAAATTCTCCCGCTACCAGCTTCTCTCCCGGCCACCCTCCAATAATTCCATCTGGGCAAAGTCTTTTTGCGGAATTAGAGGAGCTTAACGGACCAGATAGCGGTAGCGATTTTGGAACCCCTCGTCGTTCAGCTACGGCATCTCAAGTCTCCACCCCAAATATTTCTAGATTGATCGACGAACGACGGCCATCTGAGGTACCCAGCACGTATTCTGTGGCCAAGCTAATGGTAGATTCTGGAACGATGACAGAGCCGTGGGAACCTGCTCAACCGGCGGCTGATGTCGACATAGTTTCGTTGACTCCCGTAGAACCAGAGATAGCCCACTCCGACTCAGTTACTGCGGCTGAGCTCAAGGATGTTTCGGAATTCGTCGACTCTGCGACACAATACACACCACAAAAGGAATCGGCACGGAACATTAGTGATCTTCCTATCGCCCTCGATACTCCGCCTAAGACAATATGGGATGGACCTCTCACCGTAAAGCACCATCAGAAACAATCTGACAAGAAAGAGCCTCCAGCTTTGGCTCAGTCGCGCCCCCTAGAATTATCCATTTCAGCGATTGTATCTGAAGAAACGGTCCCTGTTGTTCCTATTGTTAAAGACAAAACACAGCCGCCACATTCTCCACCTCAGTTAAATATCTCCTCAATTGTTTATGAGGAAACCCTCCCCGTAGTTGTTCCCGCGAAGGCTATCACACCACCCAAGCCCTTGGAAGTCGTATTTTCACCAATCCAAACTGAGACAACGGAACCATTGCAGCCAGCTTCACCAGAAGTTATTGAGATGCCAAGGCGACAGTTTCAGATCTCGCCGATTTTCACAGAAGAAACGAGACCGGTGGAACCGCAACTATTGCGCGGAGTGGTAACACAAGCTAGCCTATTCCAAAAGGATGAAGTTGACGATACCGAATTTTCATCGGAAAGACCCAGCACTGCATTGCAAGTAAACGGAGATCCGGATCACAACATCGTCGATTTCAAATCGGTGGATGTTGGCACTGATCCCATTTCTCCCTTTTATCCACCTGCTGACGGAACGATTGAAGCGATCGAGACTAAAGAGAAGGACAATACCCCAGCGCCTCCAGTTGCCAACAATACTTTCAGTCAAATTGTCCATAGCTCTGTTACCCCGCAGCAGGCTACATCACCAGCCCCATTCATTCCGGTTGCGACTGCCGAACACGCAGCCCAGACAATACTTACGGCAACGCAGATCGATAAACTTCTTGAGGAGCGCTCTTCTCGCCGTTCTGCTCCCCCGGTGGGAGTTGACTCACCTGGTAAACAGCAACCGCCACAGCCTCCTCTCGTCGACAGCGCTCCTGGTTCTCCCTCTACACCCAGGGCGAGAGCTCTAAATACCGCCCAAAAGGATACACCTCAAACCGTCGTCAAACGCCCTGGAAGTGCTAGCAGTCAACGACGGGGATCAACAACAACCTATCCCCCGTTGCCCTTTGACCATAAACAAGCCATTGCTGCTGCAACCCAACGACTATCCCTGGAAACCCCAACCTCAGGGACGATGGGGCCACCACTTGCCCCTGCTTCTGCCTATCGAACCAATGCCCAAACTCGACCCCGCACTCCGAATGAGCAAGTTTCAAGTATCAAGAATGGTGTCACGTCCCGTGCCCATACTCGGCGCGGTAGTCAAATGTCGCGCCGCTCATCGGTATCCTCTTTCGCGTCGGAGCTCGACGTACGGTTCAACATGGGCAAATCAGGATACCCTTTCGAGGCTGGGACTGACCCCCGCATGATCCAAGCCATCACTCAGACCATGATCGGAGAGTTCCTTTGGAAGTACACGCGTAGGACGGGTCGATCTGATGTATCAAGCAATAACCGTCACCAGAGGTATTTCTGGGTCCATCCGTACACTCGAACTTTGTACTGGAGCAACCAGGATCCACAAGCACCTGGGAAAGCACAACATAAAGCGAAGAGCGTCGCCATTGAAGCCGTTCGTGTGGTTAACGACGATAATCCTTACCCTCCTGGATTGCACCAAAAAAGTCTCGAGATTATGACTCCCGGTCGTACGGTGAAGTTCACCGCGTCGACCAGCCAAAGACACGAAACGTGGTTCAATGCACTGTCATATCTCCTTTTGAGGACCGCTGGCGAAGAGGCTGCAGCTGAACGAGGCGATAACGTAAACTCCGACGATATCGATGAATTTAACCCGGGATATAGATCAACCTCCCGTCTCGGTGGATCGCGCATGTCCGTTACCTCGCGAACAAGTCGGAATGTACGAACCTACTCGAAACAGTACCCGGAGCCCACCTTAACCGTGAGACGGCCCACGACACCTGGCCGTGCGTCCCCCGCTTTATCTAGCGGTGGCAACTCTACCGCGCGCGGTGATCAAGCGCGCTACGGTTCCGTATCGCGCCTCAGCACGATGTTTAGAAATTCAGCAGTGTCGGGGACATTCTCGAGCCGGCGGAGTCGATATGGTCATGCCCAGGGGAGTATAGACAGTTCCAGCGCTGCGGAGCGGGATAGTGCAGAAGATTTGAGACAGGTTATTGAGAAACAGGAAAGGGAAGCAGATCGGTTAGAAAATGTGCGGGCATGTTGTGATGGTAAGCTTGAATTCTTTTTTCTTTCTTCGTCTTGCCCTCTTCTATCACTTGTGTTTAAGAAATTTTTTTTTTTTTTTTAAAAAAAAGTCGAGCATGATGCTAAATTTCCAAATTTTCTGCGTTTTAGGCAAGCATGATGTCAGCTCCCTTTCAAGGACAAGCAGATATAGCTCAAAGACAAGCCCGCACAAACACGGATAGCTTGTTCTCCAGGGATTCTATCTCCATTTTGTAGCTTTTTTTCATATCCGCTCAATCTCAATCTGAACCTAAACCGGTTATCATTTTGCCCAGCAATTGGCGGATATTAATATAACCTATCCTCACCTACATGTCTGACGAATTTCCTTGTCGGTTTATTCTCTTCAGTTTCCCATTTTGGCTGGCGGATTATTTCATATCTCGCCTCTTGTTAATTCATTTTTTCCCCCCCTATGCGACAAACCGGATTACAATATTTCGAGAGAACCCTTCCAAATTTTGAGGGAGCGAAAGAAAGAAGAAAAAAAACAACACACGTCTTAAATTGAAATGGATAATTATTTGGCATGGTTTGGCATGGACTTCTCTGTCTTGATTTTTTTTTTTTTTTTTTTTTCAACATTCCGCCCGGGAAGGTCATGAAGGGTATTGGTATACAAAATTGATCTATTCCTTCTGGGCCTGCTAAAATCTCAGCTCTTATCCCGCCATGACCTTTTCCTTCCTTTTCCCCTTCTTCTTCCACTGGCACATAGGCTATGTTGCTATTTTTTATATAATAGTGTCTTTTTAACTCCCTCTGCCCCTATCTCGTGACTACCCAGGTATATAATCATATCGAAGTTTTTTGATATTTTCCTTTGTCTATATATATCTATATTTTTCTGTTCTGACAACACGCTCTTTTCCTCTCTTTCTCCAATTTTTGGCTCCTGTATCAGAAACAGCCGAAGCCGCAACATCAGTGCACCTTTCATCTCTCCCTCTTGTGTTCTAACGTTTTATTATCTGCGTTTATATCTTTTTTAAAAACCTTTTTGTTGAGAAGAGATACTTTCTACCACCAGGCTAGGCTGCTGCTGTTTATTGTTACATTTTTCCGATTTCGCTATATTTTTTCTTGCTGTTATTTTCCCTCTCTTTTTGGTGCTTCTAATGAAAAGGATAATCATATAATTTTCCCCTTCTTGAGGGGGGCAGTATTTTTTTTCCTCTCTATTTTTATAAGCTATGATATGGAAAGACACACACGTGACCTGATCGCAGCAGTACCTGAAAATGTTGAACAAACGGTTTCAGGAGAAAAAAATTATAACTACGTTAACTAGTTAACTTAAAAAACGGGATTATGTCGATTTTATTGGCAGGAAGTTTTGTTCCCCCCCCACATGGACCACATGGACCACATGGATGAATGGCGGAAAAAAGCAAAAGGAAAAAAAAAGAAAAATCTGGAAGGAAATGGATGTGGCCTTCCATTCTATTTTTTTCTTTCCAGATCAATCAATCATATGTCTGACAAAACTCGGGAGAGTAAGTTAAGTTATTTTTTATTTTTATGAACCTGCTCCATACCTCCTCCTCCTCCCCCGTCGTAACTAAGTTGAGAATAGCTTAAAACTGCTTAACTAGTTAACTAACTTCGCTCTAAGTTAGCCGTGACTTGCAAAAGTGTACGCGCCATTCGTTGCGTGGGCCACCCACCCACAATCCATCCCCTCCCCCAAATCGACAGGTTTTCGTTTGGCTTGGCGCGCTTTGATTGCGTGTGCGAGTGGATTATTATTATTATTATTTATGTACGAAGTACTCCGTAATTCAGTCTGATGCTGGATTCGATGATGAGACATGAGGCAGGCCGAGGATAGCGTAGAGTTTAACCCTGCAGAACTGACTGGGGGGCGCGGGAGGGTCAGCCCCTAAAAACTCTGTATTGAGTGGTTATGCTTAAGTCCCGGTTTGCAGCTTGGCAGGTTGGATTATTTCTTGTTATTACTCCGTACATATTATTATTATTATTATTATTATTATTCTTATTTGCTTTTTCTGACAGTTTTTTTTTTTTTTTTTCCTTTTTTTTTCCCTTTTTTTTCCCTTTTTTTTTTTTTTTTTTT
>LGRN01000042.1:26577-38739 GCA_001883825.1 Emergomyces pasteurianus Ep9510
CTTTTTTTTTCCCTTTTTTTTCCCTTTTTTTTTTTTTTTTTTCTGGTGGGGACTTGAAACATGCGCGATGACATACTCAGGTACGGGTATCTACTCCGTATGCCTTCTCTTGAATCGATATACTCCGTAGAGCCAGGACAGTAAGCTGGCAATGGCAATGAGATGATGGAAAGGGAAGCTGGGCTTGATCTGGAGATAATTCGCGCCGTAACCTCCCCAGGCATATCGTGAGCATGGGGAATCGGGTGCAGGCTGTTTGGGGTGTCACTCCACTACTGTTGGGCGTGGCGGGAGGCGGGAGATGGCGATAAGCAACAGAACAGAAGATCTCGCCGAAAAGGAAAATCAGCCACGAAAACTGCGGAGTAGAGTAATGATAAAAAAAGGAGCTTGAAGAAGATTTTGCAGAAGTTTATTATTTTATTTATTTCGCTATTCCGTCAGCATATCTTTCCCCGAGACAACTTTCTTATTCTCTTCTCTGCTCCGTATTGCATAATTAATTTAATCAGTCTGTTTATGACGAAGTTTCTCTCAATCGTTTCCCCATATTGTTTCCTTTTATTTCCATTCTCTCGCTATTTCTCGTTTCTCCCTCATCTCTCTCTCATTCGTTACCTGCTCCTTAATACCAACATCCCCTCGTCCTGGTTTATCAGCCTTTGACTCAGACCAGTCCAAATCGCCCCCCTCCAAGCATGCATGCCTCTTATGAGCCATGAGAGCTATCAACAGGATCCTGCTGCAACGATCTTTTCGACGAGTTGTGACAATTTTCCAAAGATCGTTCTCGTATCGACGCCTTGTGCCATTCCTCCAAAGATCGTTTCGACGGATTGTGCTACTTGTCCTCCTGCTGTGTACCCTGACCTTTGCAGGGATTGCCCTTCACCACAAACTTCACCAGCCAAAAGTATGTACTATACATACTTTCCACCCCTTCCCAATTCCCCCTTTTAACCCCTGAGTTTGGCGGTTTTTCTGTCTACGGCTCCGTTTCAGCTTCGAATATATATATAAACATTTATATATATTTTTCCCCGAGAAAAATAGTAACTAATGCGATCTACTTTTTTTGCCTTTCCCCTTTTAACAATAGAGACATTTTTCACTCCCGCAACGACAATATGCTGCGGAAAATCGCCAGTATCCCAGGTCAGTTCTATATCATTGTCTGTTCCACCTATCCAAGTGCGGTTTGATGTATTGACTCGCGAACCGTTTTCACGCCCCGCCAGCGTATTCAAAAATTTTGTCTCGACTCTAAACCATCTCACCTCGCCCGAACACTATAACAACTCTGAAGTCATAGATGACCCTCGTTTTGATTACCAGGAAGGGCACAAGGACCCCAGAATATATCGCCCTTACCCAAAATATGAGAGTCGACTCTGGAAAAGCTCTCATCGCGGCAGATATAGCCCGTGTGATGGCCCGAGGGGGAAGTTGATATCGGAGAATCTGGATGACCAGGTTGGGGTTTATGTGGGCGATCTAGGTATGTATTATATATTTGTAACCATCTATGCGCTGCGACCCGTTTCTTTCTTGCTTTCTTTTTCTTTTTATCTTCAAGCTGACCTTCTTATTCATTTGTGCAAAATAGGTTTTCCCAAACCTTTACTTGGCTCTCACGAAGCTGTAGGATTTAATGAACATGTATTCTTTGACCGCTACACGAGATACGGCGCATATGGTTATGGAGAAAATGAAACATCTGTGAAGAATTGGAAGAAACCGTCCAGAGTGCGGTGGGGCCAGATTAAATGGGGGGACCTGCAAGAGAAATGCTGGTTGAGAAACGTAGATAGATACTCGACGCATGAGTCACTATTAGCTGACATACCCAAGGATTCCCCGAGACACCAGATCGCGCCGGAGTCCCGTACTGCCGTTCTTATACGCACGTATATTGGGAAACAATATTCCGACAATGATATGCAGACGATCCGTTCCTTGATTTCGGAACTGTCACTGCAGAGTGGGAGCGAATATACGGTCATCCTGTTTTTGCACGTGAAGGACGAGGAAATCGATATTGAGGATGAAGACGTATACCAGCAGGTCGTGGAGCAGAATGTGCCCAGGGAATTCTGGGACATGACTGTGCTGTGGAGTTCCCCTACCGTGTCAAAACGCTACCCGCATCTTGTTAAGATGAAGCTTACGGAGTAAGGTTTTTTTTTATATATTTTTTTGTGCCACCTCTCCAGGTCTTCGCTTGACCTTTTATTTCCAAATAAAATAAATCCCCTTTCATTTTTCTAACCTTGTGTGTACATTTTTACAGCGTCCACCGAGCCCAATGGCAGTCCGTCCAAAACTTCGCCCTCACCCACCCGGAATACGAATTCTTCTGGAACTGGGAACTCGACTCCCGCTTCACAGGTCACCATTACGAATTCACCAACAAACTCGCCCGCTTCGCCCGCTCCCAACCGCGCAGGGGCCTCTGGGAGCGGAACGCCCGCTTCTACATCCCCGCCATCCACGGCAGCTACAACCACGCATTCCGCAGGTTCGTCCAGGGCGCCGAAAGCGAAGGGATCTGGGGCGCCATACCCGTCGACGCAAACGTGAACCCCAAAGGCCCTAAGCCGCCCGTGGACTCACCAGAAAAGGACCCTCATTACCAATGGGGCCTCGGCGAAGAGGCAGATTACATCGGCTTCCTCCCCATCTTCCACCCCATAGGCACGGAGTGGGTGATCCGCAACGAAGTCTACGGCTACCCGAGGGACACCACGCCCCGGCGCGCGTCGTTGATCACGCACTCGCGCTTATCCAGACGGCTGCTCCTCGCCATGGACCATGAGAACATGCACGGTAGGCACATGTCTTCGGAGCTTTTCCCCGTCTCTGCTGCGCTGCTGCATGGCTTCAAGGCCGTCGCGGCGCCGCACCCGGTGTACTCTGATAAAGATTTTCCTGCGCAGAGTGTGGATCGCTGGTTTAACCCGGGGATACATGGGCGGGCGGGCAGTTCCAAGGAAAGCCCGTTTGGGTGGAAGAGGGAGTCGAGGTTTCTGGATTTGTCCTGGTATTATCGGGCGAATTTGGCGGGGAGGTTGTACTGGAACTTTTTGGGGTGGAGGAAGGATTGGACAGGGGGTCGACTTGTGAGTTTTTTATCTTCTTCTTCTTCTCCTTTTATTTAAACAAAATCCATTTGCTATGGGCCCTGACATTAACTCACCATTTTACCATTATAGTACGAATTCCGACACGGACGCGTCATACTTCCATCCATACTTTTCCATCCCATCAAAGATGTGCGTTCGGATGCTAACAGTATGGGATATGACTTTGATTTCCAGAATTGAGCTAAGCTTTTCGCGTGTTTTTGCTCTCAATATAACTCTTCCAGATAATGCGAGTGCTATAAGTACATTTTGCGAGGTATTTGGGGGCCCTGGGCAGAGGGGGTGCAGGCATGGGATTGTATATCTTCTTTTTTAATTTCTTCTTTTAATTTTTCTTTTATACATACTATTTTATTATTTCTGCTACCCGGATGGCCTGAATTCCCCACCCCCGCCAACTTCTCAGGCCCCCTCCCAGCTTTTCCCTCCCAGCTTTTCCCTCTTTACGGCCTATTCGTTCATACCATTTTCATTTTTTTTCCCCCATGTGTATAGATTAGAAGAATATGGTGGTATGATGGTGTTCTCTTTTCGTGTCATTCTATGTTCGATGATTTTTTAAATGTTTGCATGCACTGTACATCTTTCTCCCTAAGGGCTAGATTTTACGGAGTTGATTTTCTATTTTTATATATACCCTTCGCGTTTTGTTCATATAAAAACGATAGTAGTACCCAGAGAATGGTGAGGGGTGGTGGGTATATACTTTAATATACCACAGTTTCAGCTGGTGCTTTTTTCATGTTCTTTTTTGCTTTTTCATAATTTCTTGCTTGTTGGTTTATGCATCGTCCTGGATACAGTCAGTACTACCCTTTTTTATGGCCTCGGGACCTGCTCGGCAAACCGATTTCCCCGAATTCCCAGTTGGGTCACATGACCCTGTCACTTCCCGCCTCTCCACAGATTTTCTCCGCTCTCATGCTGGCTGTGGTTGATGGTTAATTCCATACCCCTTGGGTTCATATTTCAGTTTTCTATTTACAATTACATTCCTTCTCCCAATTTTACCCTAAGCTACTTTTCGCTATAAAGAACTAGTATATGTGGAGTGTACAAATACGTACAGTGCGTCCAGTTACACATAGTACTCCGTACTACTCCACATATAGAGCTCCCGTTGTCCCAAACAGCTGAAGTTCACACGCATCCGGATCGCGCACATAGAGTTTTTCACGATAGCTATACTTTTAAAGGCCTTTTAAAGCCAAGAGACCGAAAAGGACAAACATTTTTAATTGCCCGAAGCGGAGCGGAGTTGGGAAGAACTACTACTACTACCACATTATTTCGTCTTCCTCTGCTCTTAGTGTTACCCCGTATATATATACATATAACTATATATGCTCCTGCATTTCCCTCCAGGAGCCTCCACAGACCAGCGGAAAACCAGGAGGGAAACTTGCAACAGCAAAGGAAAGCAAAAAAGCAAACCAACCTTGCTAGGTTGCCTATAGCGACACATTATCTACAAAGCTAGCCAGGCCAGCTACTCTATATACCCTATCTACGCGAAGCCGCGTTCGTTTGGGTTTACAATATCGTTTTTCAATATAACTACGGAGTATACCCAAGGAGAATGGCATCCAACGGCCCGCCTACATTCTCCGATCGTGTGGGGAGCGTGGTGGAACCGGGCATGCTGCTCGTGGGATCCGCGTATCGTGAGTAGTGAAAAATATTTCTTTTTCTTTTTTACTCTTTTTTTGCTTTCCACTTTCCCTTTCTTTGTTAATCTTTGCCTTCCTTTTTTTCCCTGTTTGTGGCGAAATCTTGTATCCATGCATGAGGTTGTGATTACGCTGTAGGATAAAGGAGGCCGACCAGTGTTTTTTTTTATCAATTTCCCGTCCCAATTGTTTTTTTTTTTTTTTTTTTTGTGTTTTATTTCGTTTTTTTGATTTTTCAAGCATTTACGATGTGCCCTATGCGCGATCCTTGAATCATCGGCGTGTACTTCCTTTTACGATACCCCTGAAACTAGATCGACGTGAATTTTGAGTTTGAGTATATACGGAGTATATATATACTTATGCAATGGCTCTCTACTCCTATCTACTACATTCCCCTCCCCTCCCACTCCAACTTGGACACTTGGTTTTATATCGGTTCCCTATGGAGGGATATAAGTTGTATCCTCACTTTCACCACTTTCAATCCCTATCTTATCCCCTCCTCCTCTCATCCTGGGAATAGATATATGCTTCACATGCTAACCAACCGTTTCATCCACCCTGAACCCTCATCTCCCAACTTCGGGAGAAGCCAATGGGTTCTAATGCTTTTTGCATCTTTCTTCTTTTTTTCCCAATTGCAGATTTCACAGTTGTCCTACTAGAGACAATCTTCAGACGAGGAGATATCCTAGCGCCGATATTTCGCCTGCAGCAGGTGCGCGATGAGGCGTTTTCGAGGGCTTGGATTATGTTTTCTGGTGAGTTTTTACTTTCTTCTTTATAGTTGGCATAACCCACCCTCCAAATATGAACAAGAATAGAATTAAAAATAAAAAAAGAATAAAAAACGAAGAAGCAAACCAACCAACTAATAACACTAACCACCCCCAAATAAAAACAGGCGCCCGCGACACCATCGACGCGCCCCGTGTCGGTTCCTCAGCACTAATCCCACCCCTCCTGGCCACAGCCGACGGCGTCGTCCTCGATATCGGCCCAGGCACAGGCACGCAAACCCCGCTGTTCACACACCCAAACCTGATCCGCATGTACGGCGCGGAGCCCTGCCAGGGCCTGCACAAGGATCTGATGGCGAAGATCGAGGCGTGCGGGTTAAGCGACAAGTACCAGATCTTGCCGTGTTCGGCGGAGAGAAAGGTTCTGTACCCGGCATTGGGGAGGGAAGGGTTGTTGGCGGAGACGGAAGGGGCGGTTGTCAGGGGGGAAGTTGGAGCGGGGTCGGTTCAAGGTGGGGGGATCTTTGATACGATTGTTTGTGTGCGGGTTTTGTGTTCTGTGCCGGATCAGAGGGCCACGGTGAGGGGGTTGTATGATTTGTTGAAACCCGGGGGCAAGTTGTTGGTTTGTGAGCATGTGAGAAATGGGTGGTCTGTTTGCTGTGGGAGTGGGAGCAAGGGGGGAAGTTTTGTGGCGCGATTTATGCAGGTGCTTTATACGTTGATGGGGTGGGAGTTTTTTATGGGGGATTGTCATTTGAATAGGGATACGGAGAGGGTGTTGAGGGAGGTTGCGGAGGAGGCGGGGGATGGTGCGTGGGAGAAGGTGGATGTGCAGAGGTGGTTTGAATGGTCGGTTCTGCCGTATGTGGCGGGTACGTTGGTGAAGAGGAGGGAAGGCTAGAGGATGGAAATTGGTATGATTCACTTCGATGCGCGATCCATTTTGACGTGACGGACAAAAGAGGCATCTCCCGTAGATTTATATTCCCGAGGGCTTGAGGATTCGTTTGCTTCCATCCTAGACGGACATTGAGGAGTTTCCATGTTATTTTATCTATATAACTCCAAGCCCAAATTTTCATTAGTTAGGCTAGTGTATTCGCGTCTAATGGGTATATTCAAATGTTAAGAAAAACATACAGACATGCATAGACATAATAATCAAATCATAAAAAAATAACCATAAAAGGTGAAAAAATCTTGTTGCTGAGTAGCTCGCAAATGCACATCGAGAATAAAAAAAATCGTAAACAACCAGTGGAACTCGAATATCGTAAAAAATGAGTGTTAGAGAAAATCCATACATGCATATCTCCTCCAAACTCTCTATATACCCCTCCGCCACCTTTTTTTCACCCAGTAGCCTTCCTCCTCTCCGGCTTCGGCCGTCCAGCAGGCCACCAATCAAACAAATCAAGCGCCTCCTCCGTCCAGGGCCCTTGAACCTCCTCATCAACATCTACACATGTAGCAACGTGCTGGTTCCTCTTCGGGGCAAGGAGGCTTTGTCGGGAACGTGGAGCTGCTGCTGACGTTGTTGTTATCCCCAGCACAGATGATGCATCGGAGTGAGCCTTTTGGAAAGGCTTTGGTGGGGGAGGGTGGGCAGCTTTTGGCTCAGTAGGTGGTGACAGTGGTGGTTCACATCTTTCAGCTGGAGTGGATAATGGGAGCGGGGAGATGGATCGTCGTATTGTTTGTGCGTGGTTTATTCGCGGTTCTGGTGACGACGGATGAGAGGCACATAGGGGTACGGTCAATGATGGGGCGGCGTCTGAGTGGCTGCGGGTAAAGAGTCGTTCGGGGTATTCGGGCCTGTCCGGGGAATATGAGGAAAGGTCTTTTGTAGTGATGGAGATAATGGGATGTAAGGTTTCAACTGGTGGGTTCGGAGAAGCCTCTTTCTGCTGCTTTCCGGTTGGGTTGGGAGGGGGCTTTTGGACACTTGGCTTGAAGAATTCGTTTATGGATTTGGCTTTCTGCGAAGTTGATGGCAGGTCGGCTTCTTGAGAGGTGCGTAGGGCTGAAGTCGAGGGAATGAGGTCAAGAGCACTAGTTATTTCAGTTGAGGTGCGATCTGTCTGCTTGAAACCATGACCAGCGGGAGGGACATTTTCGATTTCAACGGCTGGATCTTCGACAGGCAGTTGGGGCTGACTAGTTCGTACGTTGCTTTGTGTCTCCCTCGAGCTTTGATTACACTCAGGCGCTGGCCGTTGCCCGGCTTGTGCAGGGAGTAGGTCCCTGTACATTAGTTTCTTTCGAGGTTTCTCGATGGCTAGTTTGAGAGTATTGACGGGTTTAGTCGGGTTAGTTAAATCGATAACGGTCTGTGATTTCGTCCTGTTTCCCTTATTCTTTACATTGGGAACATCCTTTGACGAAGATTTGGTTGATGCGGAGATGCTCCCTGCTGGCTGAAACGAGGCAAGTGAATTCGACATAGAGGAGTACGAGCTGGAGTCACGAAGCGGGTGCTGTCGCGATAACCCATCAACATCCCTTCTCTGTTCCCGTCTATTGACTCTCTGCCTCTTGGGAGCCCGTTCCTTGGTCTCAGCACTATCATCATCGGGACAAATGATCCGACGCCGTTCTTCATATGGCGATCTTGAGGGCAGCACAGCCCTTCCAATTGGCGTCTTTCCGATACCCAGCAGCTCATTCAGTGATTTCAGCCGTCCGGATGAGTTTGGAGCCGTATTATTATTACTATTACTGCCGTGATGTGCAGCAAGCACTGACCTAGACGAAGAAACATCCGAAAGAAACGCTTTTGCTGGAGAGGAAGTAGCGGCATGTTTCCGCTTATCCAGCAGCTCCGTCAAGTCCGTGTGGGTCTTCTCAACACGCTCGCCCACCTGCACGAGAATCCCTCGCTCCAGCTCCAACTCATCACCGTCATCCAGCTCCTCGCCGTCACGCCAATGTAGATCTCCGATGAAATTGTTCTGGGTGTCATAGACCATAACCCGCTTATTAAAGGAATGAAAGCAGAGGAATCCATCTTGCCACCGTTTTGCTTTGCGCCTGATGTCGTGGGAAAACAGGCAACGGAACTTGTTGACGGCAGCGCAGGTTGGAGGGGTGATGGTGGAGGTGGCGGACGAATTCATGATGGCGGGTGCGAGGGCGGGGGCCACATCCTATGATCGGGGGGACAGAGTGATGAGCATAGTCCAGCTCGGTTTGACTTATTGGCTTCCTTCTCTGCCTTATTCCTGCCCCGTTTTCGTGTGTTTCAATCCATTGCACGCACGTTTGATGTCATTGACCAGTGTCCTTAATTATTCCGTACTATTCCAATTTGTCGTCGCGACGGGGAGGACGCGACGGTGCTGACTCAGCAAGAGAGCTGGCACCTTGAAATCTAAGCTGGTATGGAGTAAGTTACAGTAAGTTACCAGTACTCAAGCACTCCGTGTACTAGTACTTCTTCACAACCATCTTAGATAGTAAATTGATCAGCACATACTCCGTATGCCCAAGGGCTTGTCCTGTTGTAGATGGAATTAAAGGCGTTTCGAGAACAAGAGCATTGGAGGCCGTTTGAATCTCTGAGCTGACGGCCAGGACAGGGTAACATCCCGTGTAGAGTCGAGGGATGGGCACCAGCCGCAACCTCTGTAGTAGGTTGATATGGCGCACCCATAGGTTAACGGGAGTAGATACGTGGACATAGTATTTACATACATAGTATTGTGCTGTACAGATATGATGGATGATAAAAAGTCTCAGAGGGCCATGAATATACCTACATGTCTATCTACAGAATATCCCCAAGAATATCTCCGTAAAAGCCTGCTCTACTTTTGTGAATGTACGGAGTACACCGTATTCCGTACTCCGTGCTCTGCCTAGGAACTAATGCCTGTCCCCATGTCCCACTGATCGCCAGCCAGCCCAATTTTGCCAAGAACTTCCCTCGTCTCGTCCTCCGTTTCTCAACGTTGACAAAATAACTTTTTAAACGACGTACGCCTAACCAACGCCAAAGTTAAACTAACTTCCTCACGGCAGACTACGAAGTTCAGACGAGGTCCGCCGTTGAAACTTGCACTATAGCTAGCTTTCTCCGCATTATTTTTTTACTGCTTTCTCTTTTCTCGTCTGGCTTCTGTCAATCGTTTTCTCATTCTCCATCTCTCTCGTTTTCCACATCTCAACTGAAACAGTCCCAGCTGCAGGGATCTGCAACTGGTGACGCAGCCCAGTTACACTCCTACCTCACCCTTCAGACCTCGGACTGAGACCTCACTCTCGCTCTCGATCTCATCTTTAGCCTCATTCTCATTCTCTGAGTCTCTCTGCGCCGCTGGGCTTCTCTTCGCTTTCGACTGGGCCTACTCTATACATCCTTATCCATGCTTGATTTGGCGACCTCCACCTCCTCCCCCCCTTTTATTTCTCCTTTCTTTCTCCTTTGAGACGCCTTAAATTCGCCAGATAACACCCGACAACGCCCTTTCTCCCTGTATAGAAATCGACAACCCGGATTGAACCCCGTAACCCTCCTTGCGCACCGCCTTGTCCAACCACCATGAATTCCGTCCACAGGCAGTTTGGGAAGTTTATGAAGCGGTCCGCAGACGACAGCCAGGTTTCCGTTTTGCTGAAGGATTTTGATGATGCTGACAAATTGCTGGCAAGGGTATGGAAAAATAGCTTCCTCTCTTATATTTTATATTCCTTGGAATACATGGGTGGGGAATAGCCTTGGGTGGACGTGAAAATCAAACGGAGGGGAAAGGCCAAGGGGATATATGAGGAGAAAATCAATACAGAAAAAAACACAAAATTTGAACCAAGAACATAAATATAAAAATAAAAATAAAGCTCTGACAGAATCGTTTTGTTGGTACAGGTAATCGACTCGAGCAAAGCATGGCGCGATGCTTGGACGGCGATTCTCACTTACCAGTCCCGTCTGGTCCAGGAGTTCGAATCCCTATATAACCCTATTGTGGGTTCCTCAGAGCCTTCCACCCCACGCCCCCCTGCCGAAACACCAGAGGCTACGCTTGCACGGACAGCTCGACTGCACGAGGCCTACGAGGAATTGAAGGCGGAGCTTCTGACCGAAATCAGCAGCGTGGATGAGAGAATGATTAAACCTGCAATGGCCGCGAAGGACTACCTACAGCCGTTTAAAAAGATCATTAAGAAGCGTGATGATAAAAAGGTTCGTGGCGCGCAAAAGCTGATATCTACAGATGTCCTTTTGGAAAATAACCATGTCCTGTTCCCTTTGCTGTCACTCAACGCTAACGGATTGTACGATGTAGCTGGATTTTGAGCGATATCAAAATCGTGTGGACACGTCACGGAAGAAGACGAAGCGATCAGACAGAGATAATTCAGCATTGGCAAAGGCTGAGGCAGACCTGAGCAGAGCAAAGGATGTCCGTGCATATAGCTCCACCTTCCAATATAGATTCTCGAACTTGCAGTACTAAAATATCAAAACAGGAATACAACGCAGCAGACGACCATCTTCGCACCCATCTTCCACCGTTAATCACCGCCACATTCTCCATCCTTCCTCACTTGCTAGTTGCACAGATCGATATCCAAAACACCCTTCTCGCCCTCTACTACACAACCCTCCACAATTACTGCGAACAAGAAAACTTCCCCTCCCCGCCACCTGCAATGGACCTGGTAATCCAAACCTGGGAGCGGGATATCGCCCCCGCCCAACGAGAAGTGGAAGCCATCAGCTTCCTCGTCCACCGGAAAACCTCCCGACAACCCAGAACATCAGACGAACAGCGAAACGGCTCGTTTCCGAACGGCCTGGGCACCCGTCGCACCAGCAGCAACCAATCAACCATGCGCAAACCATCCGTCTCCCCAATACGCAACCTCCGCGCTCCATCCCCCGTCTTTGAATCAAAACCTCGACCAAACGGCGGCGCCAACGGCCACCCGCCATCTCATAACCACACACCAATCCCTTCCTCCACGAAACCTAGATACTCCCCAGAGATCCCAGATTACTCGTCCACCCCAGCACCCCCAAGCCTAACTCCCACGGGCTACGCCCCCGCAGGGCCGCGCATGGACTACTTCAGCCGCGAGCGACAGCCTTCGTCCTCCGGGCACAGTTCAGCTGGTGCTGGAGCAACCCTAGGCATGACGCACAACATAGCCGCAGCAGCGGCAAAGAAGAAGCCTCCCCCACCACCCCCGCGAACAGCGTCCAGCCACGCCATCTTCGTGACGGCGCTTTATGACTTCCCTGGCCAGGGAGCTGGGGATCTTGCCTTTCGAGAAGGCGACCGCATACGGGTGCTTAAGAAGACTGATAGCACGGATGATTGGTGGGAAGGGGAAATTAGGGGCGTAAGAGGTAGTTTCCCAGCGAATTATTGCGAGTGAATTTTTAATGTACGGGAGGGGGGGACTGGATCGCTCCCCGCGGGCCAATCACTCTTCTCTCCCGTTTGAAAAAAAAATAAAAAAACAAAGCCTACACGAAAATCTATTATTCTCCTTTAAGGCGGCATGCTTTTTTTTTTTTTTTTTTTTTTTTTTTTTTTTTTTTTTTCCATGCTTTTTATCTTTTTTCCGTTTACCATTTTTGCTTTCTTCCTCTTAAAA